>BSBK01001171.1:555000-590000 GCA_027943335.1 Chamaecyparis obtusa
GTTGATGCTTGTTAATTGGCCCTCTTCCTTGTAGACTTTGGAGTGGTGATAGAGTCAAAGTTATATTAGAGTTATCCATCAAAGTATAAATCTACAAGTGAAGATCAAAGGGAAGAACCAACAAAATGGTGACTCTGCTGGGGAGATGAAATGAGTTTACTAATAAGAGTATCCCTGAGTCTTGTCGTATTTAGTTTGGGCAAGAGTCTTATAGGTTTTGCAATCTGAGAATTGCTTTTCAGATTTGCAAGTATGTTACCTGGATTTGCTAATTGGGTTATATGTGACTTTGTTGTGGAATAGCCCAAAGTCTATTGGTGTTTCAAGATAGATCAATGAAAGTTTGTGTCCTCTAAGGAGAGGTGGTGACTCTATGCTAGAAGGAACTTGAATTGTGAATTTTTGTTGGGACTTCAGTTCGATAAGAAGAAGGTGGCAGCATTTAGCAAGGCAATCTAGGTATTCTCCATTTAGTGTATTGCATTTTCATGGTCCTTATCAAATGGTTTTGTCATTAAAGAAAGGATATATAAGTGTGAAGTATGTAGGAAAGATTTAGTGACAAAAGAAGATTCAATTCAAGTATAGATTTCCTGTCATTGGTCTTGAAGACTTTCAAGTAGATGTGCCATAGTTGTAGCTAGTGATGGAAGTTCACAAGGTTTCTTTTGTTAGAGGGTATGCACCATTTTGTTATGATGGCATACTCGGTTTCCCTAACAAAATCCCTAATGAAATCAAAAAATATCTACCGAAGTTCAATAGGAATCAGTGTCCATCAGCAAGAAAACATGTGCAGGCTTTTTCTAATTTAATGTGTGATTTTGATGTCTACCATGAGGATTTGTGGATGAGGTTGTTTGTGCTAACTCTTGAGGGAGATGAAAGGGAGTGGTTTTCATTTTTTCCTGCAGCCTCTATTTCTTCATGGGATGAGTTGAGTTCTTGCTTCATTGATTATTTTGATGGCTTGGTAGACGTAAAATTAATGTTGGACAGATTAATGGAAATTCAGATTGAAGAAGATGAGTTGATTCAAAGGTTTAATAGCAGATTCATTAGGAAATTAATGGATATCCTTGAGGTTTTTAGGCCACATGATCAGATTTGTTTCATCATCTACTTGAGTACATTTGACCAAAAAATGGGTTTCCTCCTGAGGGATAAACAACCACAAAGTTTGCATCAAGCTTTTGAGGTTGCAATGGATATTGAGTGCAATCTGAAGTATGGAGTTATAAGAAGACATGCCTCTGCCAGTTTGCATTTTCAGAGTAGGGGGAATGATCAGGAGGAGGATGAGCAACATCAGTGCTCTCATCCCTCTAATTGTTGTATTAATCATAGTGTTGAATGTGAAGGTGAAATGAATTTTTCTGCCAAGGGTTTGATTAATGAGAAGCTGGTATCCTTGTCATCCAATGGTGGTGATGAAAATTTTTAGATTATAGAGGATACACATTTCCCTTGGCATGATTTTCCCAAATATAGTGATGATAATTGTGAAGACACTTTGCCACCAATTGATGTTGGTACAGATCTTGAGAGGAATGAATTAATTTTTGATGATATGTCATAGGGTTTCTCTCATATTGCAGAGGATGTTTCTTTGTAGTCTTCTATGCCAATGGGTGGTAATGATGCTAATTGTAAAGTCTTGGAAGTTGAAGATTTGTGGGGAAATCCATTGAGTGATACTTCTGATGATGATGAGACTAACTACAACACTGATTGTTCATATGTTGATAGCAGTAATGGTGAGTCATGTTTTGATTCAGATTCTCATGTTTCTTCATCTATTGGAGATGTGTTTGATGATGGATATAATGACATATATAGTGAGGTTACTAATGTGTTATTTGATGAGGACATTAGTGAAGACCAGATGGAGCTTTGTCTGAATTACTATGAGAAACAATTCCATGTAGTCTCTAACCCATTATTTGAGGAGTGTGCTCAGAGGATGGAATTTGTTGAGGATTACTCACCTTCTGCACTTAATGTTTCACATATGGTTGATCTGGAGTCTCCCTCACAAATGAGGCCAGTTGAAAGAAAGGTAATGTAGGATGAATGTTGCTCTATTGATGAAGATGTATTACATTGGGACAATATTTTTCTTCTGCCACCAAGTAGTGAGAATAATGGTGATAATCTAGTTCATGATGTTGATCATGTGAATCATCCTTATGAGGATAAAGGTGTGATTTATCAAGAGAAATAAAACTTGATAAACCCAAGTAACTTGATGTATGAGTATGTTTCAGTTGCCTTGGCCAAGGTAAGTGAAAGTGAGTATAGTTGCTTTTCTTTTGATATGCAAGAATGCATTAAAGATGAGCTGGATGATTGCAGCCAGGAAGAAAAGGTACCAGTTTCTTGTCCCCTTTCATATGTTTCAATCCATGATGATTTTGATGATGCATGTTTCCAAATAGTGAGTTTGTGGGGGAACATGTGGAGGAAGGCATAGGTGATGATAAATTCAGAGTTGGCCTATGGCTTATACTTGATAGTGTTTTCTATAATCACATATGTAATAGAGGTTTCAGACTCTTGTTTGATTTTGTGAATGGAAACCAAGTTTTTGATAGAGGAAAATGATGGCCCTCCTTTGGCATCTAGATGTTGCTTGTGTATATTCTGTATATCCTATATAGTGGTGCTAGAGTTTTTGGGTAGGGAGCCAGTCTATGAGATTTTGGATTAAAAGTGGGGTGAGGGCCTAATTGTTTTGTCTAAGTATGGTCTGCTTTTCCCAGAGATCTAAATTCTTGCCATACCTGCAAGAGGCATACATCCCCAACTAGAGCCACTATTAGTCCATTTTCCTATCAATGCAAAATTCTATGAAAATGGCCTATTCCCTACAAATATTTTGTAATGCTGTCCTACCATGCCTGTAATCACAGTTTTGTTTTGCAAAGAAAATCTACAAGGTTTTATGATGTGCACCCTTAGCCCTATGCTTTTTATTGTGTCACCTAGCTCTAGTTTAGATCGTATCTATAAATCGTAAAACCTAGGGAGAAATTCAAGTTTCAAGGTCTACAGGAAACGATTTCAGAATCTGCCTAAGTGTCAAAAACCCACAATGTTTTTGAAAACCCTAGATGTTTTTGATCTTTTGTCGATAACCCTATGTTTTTTCAATCTTTCACCTAAAACACTGTGTGTTTCAACCTCACATTTCTTCCCTTTTTTTGGCACTCCTTATTTGCCAGTCCTAACTACGCAAGTGTGATCTAGATGGTGGGCCTGGGTCTTCAAGGGATTTTAAATTGATTGGTTGTTGCACGATCACATGTCATAGTTTTCTGACATGCAACCATGCAACCTGTTACTTCTTGTGCTGGGCCCATTGGCAGGGAAGGCAGTGGTCCCGTTGGTGGTTATGTGGCAGCCTGTGGTTGGCTGTCACATGATCACATGTCAAAAATTTCTTACATGCGATCATGCGACAAGGGTACCATGTTGTGCTGGCACCTGGCGGTAGGTGGTGATGTGGCATTTCTTGATTGGTCGGTAGCGTGACAAGGTGAATTTCTCAGTGGGGACAGTGTTTTCAGTGACATGGAGGTTAGCGGTGGTGAGTGCTAATGGTTTGTCACATGTTCACATGAGCCAGTTTTTGGCTATGTGATTATGCGACAAACCCCTTGCGTTAGCGGTAGTGGAGATGATTTTGATAAAGGGGTGACATGGAGGCATGTCGCATGCTTGCATAGCCCATCTCTTGGCTATGCAATCATGCGAAAACTACAATGAATGTCACCATTGCGGAGTTAAAGGTGGGACCACGGTGTCAGTGCTGCTGAGGTGTTAGATCCTGATTGGCTGCTAAAGCAATGATGCAGACTTGGATTTTTCATGGGCTTGTTGACAATTTTAGACCGCTCGATTTTCCAAGAAAATATAATATCAATGACTATGATTTAAAGGTTGACCAACTAGCCGTTGGCACCCAAATTCAAATATTATCACTAATACATTTGGGGGCATTTTGCGACGACTATGTGTCACAATTGCGACAGCTATGTGTCGCAATAGCAACACCCATAGATGTCGCTATTTTTTAGTCGCAAATTGCGACGTCTATGGGTAGCCGTCGCAATTGCGACACATATCCCGTCACAATGTGACTAAGATTTGTTAGCGGCATGGGCGTCGCCCCCCCGTCGCATGGCTTCGGAGGGCCGTCGCAATCGCGACGGACCTCCCAAGCAATTGCGACGGGCGCCTGCATCACATTGCAACGGGTTGCCGTCACAATTGCGATGCCCGTGGGTGGATTAAAAAAAATAAATTTATTTAATACATTGCTAATGAACCACATTAATGCTTTTTTCTTTCAACAAATGAGGACAGCCACTGTAAAGACAACATGATAATGTACACTCACTGTAAGGACAGTCACAAATGAGGACATCTCACAGTGACTCTCCCTAGTGTAATTGCCACTTGAATGTATTTCTATTCAGCCACATTAATGCTTTTATTCTTCAACAAATGAGGATAGTCAATCTAAAGACAACATGATAATGTACACTCACAGTGAGTGTACATTATCATGTTGTCTTTATAGTGACTATCCTCATTTGTTGAAGAAGAAAAGCATTAATGTGGCTGAATAGCAATACATTCAAGTGGCAATTACACTAGGGACAGTCACTGTGAGATGTCCTCATTTGTGACTGTCCTTACAGTGAGTGTACATTATCATGTTGTCTTTACAGTGTCAATATATGCATTATTACTTAAACTGAAGAGTACTCTAAATAATATGTCATTGTGGAGTTCTGATTGCTTCCAATTTGATATACGCTTGTTCTACTTATGTATCCAGCATCATGTAAGAAAAGTTGATGCTTTTAAAATAGATTCATTTAGCCATGAAATGCCTGTGCATGTTACATACAAGATTCCAAGGCCCAAAACTGATTACTCATTATAATTCATGTATAGAATGATAATCAACCACAACGAGGCATGCGTAGGCGCTGCTTAGATTTTGAGGCATCAGAAGCTCGTAGAAGAAACTTGACCAATGGCTCATGGAATGCAACAAACTTATTGCCTAAAATAGGAGCATTGGTAACCACAGATGATGGTTTTGAAAAGAACACTTCACCATCAATGTCACGTGAGGGAACTGCAATTTCTGATGGCAAGCAACTTGTAGTATATAAGAGAGATGCAGGTACAGATGCTGGGAATACATTGCTAATGAACCACATTAATGCTTTTTTCCTTCAACAAATGAGGACAGTCACTTTAAAGACAACATGATAATGTACACTCACTGTAAGGATAGTCACAAATGAGGACATCTCACAGTGACTGTCCCTTGTGTAATTACCACTTGAATGTATTGCTATTCAGCCACATTAATGCTTTTCTTCTTCAACAAATGAGGATAGTCACTCTAAAGACAACATGATAATGTACACGGGCTGTAAGTGTACATTATCATGTTGTCTTTACAGTGACTGTCCTCCTTCAAGTGGCAATTACACAAGGGACAGTCACTGTAAAGGCAACATGATAATGTAGAGAAATGTTGTCATTTGTATTTTCAACAGTGCCGAGAGAGATTCCCTCTGTGAAATCACAGCTACAATTTCTGAGTACGTTGGGTTTATTTTTCTTTTGTCATTATTATGTAATCTGGTATTCAGCTGTTACAGAGCTAAAATACCCAGAAATGAGGACATATCTGTGTTGAATTTATTGTTAGCGGCTTTGGTTATTTAGAAGTTTAATTTTATTTGTTCATCTTTCAAGCACAAACGTTTTGTGGACCGTAACATCTTCATTGTTTCAGGTATGCAATGAAACAGCCATAACTTGCAACTACCTTCACGGTACTTGTGTACATTATCATGTTGTCTTTACAGTGACTGTCCTCATTCAAGTGGCAATTACACAAGGGATAGTCACTGTGAGATGTCCTCATTTGTGACAAGGACAGTCACACATGAGGACATCTCACAGTGACTGTCCCTTGTGTAATTGCCACTTGAATGTATTGCTATTCAACCACATTTATGGGCCCGTTTGGACCACAGCACATAGTAGCATCTACAGAGAAGAATATCCCAGGTGTAACAAGTTGTAAGAATATACCAACAGTTCTAAGAAGTTCCCTAGCACATAGTAGCATCTACAGAGAAGAATATACAACATGAGGGCAGCCACTGTAAAGACAACATGATAATGTACACTCATTGTATGTGTACATTATCATGTTGTCTTTACAGTGACTGTCCTCATTCAAGTGGCAATTACAGAAGGGACAGTCATTGTGAGATGTCCTCATTTGTGACAAGGATAGTCACACATGAGGACATCTCACAGTGATCAATTGTCCCTTGTGTAATTGCCACTTGAATGTATTGCTATTCAACCACATTTATGGGCCCGTTTGGACCGCGGCACATAGTAGCATCTACAGAGAAGAATATCCCAGGTGTAACAAGTTGTAAGAATATACCAACAGTTCTAAGAAGTTCCCTAGCACATAGTAGCATCTATAGAGAAGAATATGGGTCAACGAGGTTGACTTCAAAGCCATGCAATCTAATGGTAATAGTAATATCATAATTTGACATACTATCAGAAATACTTCCTAAATAGACTATTCAATCTTATAAGAGATGGATTCATGAGAACTATTATTTATGAAATATGAGTCAATGACTTTAATTAAAAAAATTACACAATCTAATTCTTGTAAAAATATCAAAATTTGACACATTGAAAATACCTTCCAAAAGTATCGTTAATTGATTAATATGAATCACTACTCATGAAATATAATTTTATAAACCTAATCTAAAAACTACACAATAAAAATCTTAATAGCAATATTGTAAGAAACTATTCCCAAAAGCAAGCCTAACAAAATTTGATGAAAATAATTTTTGTTTCACTCAACTTTGACATTCACAACTTCCTCTTTTATTATAATAAGAAAAAAAATGTCTTTTTAGATATACCTCATGAACCATACTCGAATAATCTATCATTTTTCTTCTCAAAAACATATTTGCAGAGCCTGCTTCTTTTACTTGTTTGTACTTTTATCTCTCTGATGGAAAGGGTTCCTTCAGGACACATTTTTCCAAGTTCACTACTTGAGATATTTGAGGAGGGTTCCCCTGCTTGAGTATCCATCCAACCCATATTCGAGTAGTTCTACAATTGCACAGTCTAAATTAATAATACTGACAATTGAATGACGAATGATGATACATAGAATTGATATAAACTAATCCTAAAAACACTAAAACATTATTAATATATTTATATTTCATAAATAAAATTGATATAAAAGATTTGGAAAGATACATTAAAAAATAGAGAAACAGTAATTTATAATAGAAGGAAACTTAAATTGCTATTTAAAAAAAAAACAAGAGTCTTAAATCTTATCATTTTGTTTCATTATCATCCATAAGTACACACCTCTAGCATAATAATTATATTTTACCACCCATAAAATGAAAAAAAGATTTTCACAAGAGAAATTGAAGCTAGATTATAAAAATCAACCATCTTATTGGAAACTGGAACTGTTATCATACCCAAAAGGACTACAAAATTTCACCTTATCATACCCAGATTGTTGCTTTGCCTAGTGGAGGGAAATTTGATCGGTAAAATTGACACAGAGTATGTTGTCTCCATTGTCATGCTGGATAACAAAACACCAACTTTAATGGGCATGTACTGTCCCTTGTGTAATTGCCACTTGAATGCATTGCTATTTGATGCAGGGGCATCCCTAATGCAAGCCAAAGACACCATGATTGAAGGAAGTTGCCATGAAGCCAAGGAGTCAAATCTTATCAATTGGAACATAAGATTTTCACCTTGGAGCTTTGAAGGATTGACTGGTGAAAGGTCCTTTTGATTGACAAATCAGAGTCTTTTTGAATGACAAATCAGAGTCTTTTTGAATGACAATAAATTAGAATAGGAGTTTTAGATGTTTTCTTGGTTTGTAATAAATATTAAGGATTGATTTTATCTCCTTATAAACATCCACTTGTTGGACACAAGACCCCTTGGTGACTTATAAACCTTGGGCATCTTTTGAGTCCTTGGATGAAATGAGCATAGTAAGTGTTTATTAGGTGTCTTTTAGATGTTGTTAAGAAGTTTGAAGGTCCAAAATAACTTTAATAAGGTTCCTAAAGTTTCACAACACATTTTTAACCTTCTCGGCAAAGTTGTTTGCAAAGTTGTAATGCAACTTTAAAAGTTGCTTAGCAAAGTTGACATTTGTTGGATAAACTGTTCTAACCACCTAGATGGTTGAACCAACATTTGGAGAGCCTATTTTAGGCTTCAAATGGTCGAAGACAGACAGAGAACCAGTATTGTAATCATTTTGCTTTCATAAAAAATAAAAATAACCCTATTTTAGTGCATTTCTGGTGAAAAATGAACTCTGTACAGCTGTACGGATGGTGGTTGGATGATAAAATTTTCCTGGAAGTTGTAATAGTGACATCTGATGCTTTGGAAGTTGGTTTGATTGATTCTCTTTGTTTTATATCTAAGTTATTTCAAATTTTCTGTGCATTGTTTACAAACCCTCATTTTCAGGGTTTGACTGATGTAAAGACCTTAACTCACGTTTCAACCATTGGAATTCCTTCTTCCTTGGTGGAATGAGAGTTAAGGATGTATATTTGTATATTCTAAAAGTCCTGAATACTCTGCATCACTATTGAACCACATTAATGCTTTTTTCCTTCAACAAATGAGGACAGTCACTGTAAAGACAACATGATAATGTACACTCACTGTAAGGATAGTCACAAATGAGGAAATCTCAGAGTGATTATCCCTTGTGTAATTGCTGCTTGAATACATTGCTATTGAACCACATTAATGCTTTTTTCCTTCAAGTGGCAATTACACAAGGGACAGTCACTGTGAGATGTCCTCATTTGTGACAAGGACAGTCACACATGAGGACATCTCACAGTGACTGTCCCTTGTGTAATTGCCACTTGAATGTATTGCTATTCAACCACATTTATGGGCCTGTTTGGACCATGGCACACAATAGCATCTACAGAGAAGAATATCCCAGGTGTAACAAGTTGTAAGAATATACCAATAGTTCTAAGAAGTTCCCTAGCACATAGTAGCATCTACAGAGAAGAATATACAACATGAGGGCAGCCACTGTAAAGACAACATGATAATGTACACTCATTGTATGTGTACATTATCATGTTGTCTTTATAGTGACTGTCCTCATTCAAGTGGCAATTATAGAAGGGACAGTCATTGTGAGATGTCCTCATTTGTGACAAGGATAGTCACACATGAGGACATCTCACAGTGATCGATTGTCCCTTGTGTAATTGCCACTTGAATGTATTGCTATTGAACCACATTAATGCTTTTCTTCTTCAACAAATGAGGACAGTCACTCTAAAGACAACATAATAATGTACACTCATTGTAAGGACAGTCACAAATGAGGACATCTCACACTGACTGTCCCTTGTGTAATTGCCACTTGAATTACACAAGGGACAGTCATTGTGAGATGTCCTCATTTGTGACAAGGATAGTCACACATGAGGACATCTCACAGTGATCGATTGTCCCTTGTGTAATTGCCACTTGAATGTATTGCTATTGAACCACATTAATGCTTTTCTTCTTCAACAAATGAGGACAGTCACTCTAAAGACAACATGATAATGTACACTCACTGTAAGGACAGTCACAAATGAGGACATCTCACAGTGACTGTCCCTTGTGTGATTGCCACTTGAATGTATTGCTATTCAGCCACATTAATGCTTTTGTTCTTCAACAAATGAGGATAGTCACTCTAAAGACAACATGATAATGTACACTCACTGTAAGTGTACATTATCATGTTGTCTTTACAGTGACTGTCCTCCTTCAAGTGGCAATTACACAAGGGATTTCTGTTTTCATTTGTGTTTTGAACAGCGCCGTAACCCTCCGCGAAATCACATCGGGATATAAGGGAAAAAGAAACAAGAACGTTGTCATTTGTATTTTCAACAGCGCCGAGAGAGATAAACAAACTTAAAACTCAGACCTAAGAAAGATGAAGGCAATGCTTCAAAAGGCCGATGCCCTAAATATGGGAAAACACAATACCACCATTAAACGATGCCCTAGTCACCGTATCAATGCTGCCAGCTCCGTACCAGTATGCTGACTGCTCACTTTCATCCTGTGATAAAGGTAACTTCATTAATCATACTTGAAATGGCAGCATACGAACTAAAGCTGATGAACATTTATAAACTAAAAGTTTAAAACTACAGATTACAAATGTAGTAGTTTCATACGAAAAGAACTTGATGTCTGAAATTTACCATTAGAAGTATCCAAAGGAATACCACAGTACTGTTGAACTTGGAGAATCGGAGATGATCTACACAGCAAGGTTCAACAGTTGTAAGGACTGTTACACCATCTTTAGTATTTGAATACATTTTCTCCTTGGCTTCTGGTGGATCCTCAAAGACCCCCAATGACATTTTCCCTACAATTATCAATTGTTTGTCAGTATGAGATATTAATAAATAAACATTAATCACAATATTAGGCAAACAATGTTCTTGATGTCTGAATCTAAATCACAGAAAGCTCTAATAAAGCAGTTCTCAGTTTCACATTAAACTAAGTTTCAATTTCAAATGGTTATAATAATTTTTGCAAGTTATAAGTAGCTGGTTACAGTATATGACATAAAAAGAAAAAAAATCATTTCTATTCTTTTCTTCTTTTTCTCTTTCAACGAAGCTTTTGCACCACACAAATGCATACCAAGAATTTCTCAGGAGGTTTCAAGACCATTGCATACCAAACTTCTTCTCTGTAGATGCTACTGTGTGTCGTGGTCCAAATGGGTCCAAATAGACCTAGTGACTCTAGTAGGTCTCCAAAACCTGTTCTGCAGCAATAACTCTTCAATTTGACAAAGGACCATATGAACTTATATGTTTTTTGAGTACCCTTTTTGATGTTCTAACAATCCTCCAACTCCCAGACCCTGACTCCACTCCAGCATATCAATGTCCTTATTGAGTCCGCAGACCTAATGCATGCCTTTGGGTGTGGGTTCCAAAACAAGGCATTGAAAATGGGTGCATGAAACCAAGATCAAAGTTTGAAGATGTCCACCATGCTCTAAAGATCTAGATTCAACAAGGTTTGAGGTCCTTTACTTGCCGCTACCCTCTGATCTTGCATAATCCATCAACTCATAGTCAAGAACATTGAGATTCTTGACCTAGGGCTTGCTCTTGAAATTCTCTGGCTTAGTATCCTGTTCCAAAGCTTTTAAAATATGAAAATAAACCCCCTTAACTTGCATTTTACAAAGAACAGAGGATATCCTATGGTTTATTTGCAAGTTAAGGCCATTTGAATGCAATAACCCAAAAAATGAGGGTTTGATAGAACAACAGATAAGAAAAAGGAATAACTTTGATATAAGGTGTCTTGAATCTATCAAATAAACTCTCAAAGCATAAGATATAAATACTCTAACTTCCACACTGGTCTTCCCTCCCTTTCACATCCGTACACTGTAGAGTGCTTGAAGGAAATGCACAGAAAAGGCTCTGAAATAGTGGCTCTATCTGACAGAGAGTCCATGCTAGGCTTCATGACTAACCTAGAGCACATTCCTTGTTATGGAGGAAGTTTGAATGGTGAAGAACTTATGGAATGGATAGAGGACCTAGATAACCATTTTCACTACAAGTATCTTATTAATAACCATTTTGACTACAAGTATCTTATGGATAGAGGACCTTGATAACCATTTTGACTCATTTAGTATCTTATTGAGCTTCACTTTGTTTTGAGAATATAGTTTAATATTCTCTACTAAACAGGGCCAACCACGTGAAGGTGGAAGCTCATTTGGCCCCACCCCCCTCCCCCTAACATCACTCTACATTCCCCGTTAACATCTAACATTCATTCATTCTTTCAATTATTAATAAAATGTAACATTCAATCAATATCACATGACAACATTCATTAACACATTAGATTCGTTAACACACAACATTCATCAATATGAAAATAAACACATAATTCATGAACATTCATTAGCACATAATTAAATTCATTGAGACATAAAATTCAGTCATTATCAATTAAGGTATTTAGATGACAATCATTTCTTTTTTCTCTTTCTAATTTTTTTTTCTATGTAAGCTCTAAGAGGAGCATTAGTGTTATCATCAATACCCTCCTCATCAGTTGTTTTGTTCTTTGTTCTTGATGATCTCAAATTCCTATGCTGCTGCAAAGGGGGGTCCTCTACAATAACAAATAAAAGAGTTAAATTTAAAATATTTAATTATAATTGTTACAAGTATTTAATTATTTTAAAGAACATAACTGTGGCGCTCTTTAATTACCTGATCTGGCCACATCATTTTGTCTAGACTCAACCTCAACATGCTCATGAGCACCGACCCGTCGATCCTCTACAGTTGCTATACAAAATGTTACATTAATCCAAACACCAATTGTAATTACATATAAAAATTTTAATAGCAAATGTATACCTCCACCACTAGGATGCACATCATGCGAACCTTCATTATGCATAGATTGTGTAGAACGATTGTCAGGCTGCATTCCAATATCCTACACATTGTTATCATTGCTTTCTTAAAATAGATATACTCACTTTATATTAGAACTTAACATCAAATAGACTAATTGGTAAAGTATTCAATTTGAAATAAATTTCATTTAGCTTATTTACCTGTGGCTCAGATGCATCATTATTTGAACCTTGCACACTGATTTCAGCTCGTAGCCATTCAGCCACGGCTCTATAGCCTTGTTGGAAGCCAATTCTCTTGTCCTCTTCTGTGAGGCATCTATTGAACTCTGACCCCTACATTTTTTCTTGGTATGGTGAATTTTACTTGCATTGTTTGATCAAAAAAAATTTCCTTGCAATATATAAAAAAATTGATACAAGTTTTCATTTACTAATACTTACAACTCGTGCTTGAAGTTTGGAAAAACCACCAGAGCCGAGCTTGTGTGTCCCGTGCTTTTCTAATCTTGCCTTTGTCGCCTTTGATGTGTCAGGCAATCTATGAAAAGTTTGAAATATGTTAGAGACCAGTACATAATTAGTACATAATTACATTCTTACATAATTACATAATCAAAAGTATCTAGGAAAAATTTAGAGGTTAATTAGTACATAATTACATTCTCAAAAGTATCACATACCTTGCTCTACTCTCTACTGGTGTAATTCCTTTTTTCATGTCGGCTTTATACTTTCCATCCAAAATCAAACCCTGCCACTCAGCCTCAAGAACACAGGGCGGACGCTCGTGCCTTGGGTTAACCTCTAAATATTTCCTGTACTGGTCCCTAATATACTTCAAACATAAACCAGCTCTTTCAAGGAGCTTGTTTCTCTCAAATGCACGAGGTCCAAAAAGCTGGGTCATACTATGTACAAGATCATCCTTCAACTTTTTATCTTGGTTATTCCACCTTTTAAGTAAAAAAAAACATGTTAGACTCATAAATGAAGAGAAGCTACCTTTAATATAGTTCAAGAAATTGATGAAAAGGAAAACTATTCTAGCAATGATATGAAATCAAAATAGTGGTTTGGGGTTTTAGTTAGGATATGATGTTCCACCATGTACGTATGGTGGGCCCGAATATCCGCAAACACTCGTCACCAAGTTTTCGCCAAAAAATATCATTCCCTACAAAATAATCATGGGATCATTAGTCGATGAAGAGTGATCAAAAACTAAATTACTATTATATCACTATAGAATAATAATAACTTTAAAGTACCTGGAAGTTTGGGTACTTTTAAGGGAACGCCTTCATCGTCGCTGATGATCAATATGCAATCCTTCACCGTTCCCGTACTAGGAACACGGGAACATCCAGGAAATGATGTTGCATCGGGACTTGTTGCATCTCCTATTGTAAAAAATGAAAACCATTATCAAATGCCTCCAAGAAATAATACTTCAAGGGAAATAAATTGGTGCAGAGCACCCATGGCACAAACACAATCAAGGGATCTACATCGTAAACACATAACACTTAAACACATAACAAAAGAGAGAAAAAGAGGGATTTGTGTACCAGTAGATGGTGCAACAGTTGGTGCATTTAGGCTGTGTGTTGTTGACATGGCAGTCGGCAAGACATTTGTGGCTGTCCAGGATGGAGGCAGCGTTGTCATATCATCATGGAAAGGAGCTGAAGAATAAAATTGTTAGAGCATGCATAAATATAGAACGCGTGGACTAGCATGGACAAGATTGTTAGAGCATTAAAAAAAAAGATTGTTCGAGCATGTATTGTCAATGATTATGATCATTCCTATATATATTCAGTGGAAAACACAAGTGGGGAATGGAACATGTGATCTACCTGAACCACTTGCAATACCGGCCTCATCATGGGAATGGGGTTCAAAATTACGCAAATAACTCTGTAAAGACAATGCATCCATATTTTAATTAATGTCATAAAAGAGCATAAATTAAAAACCATTATTGAACTCTTGTAATAATTAAAAATTTCATTAATACTTACTTTAAAGTTTTCAGAAGTGCGCAACAACTCAGCTGCCCTGTCTTTTATTTCCTGAGTCTGAGGATGTATGGATACCAAACGTAGAAGTTCTTTCCCAATTTTCTTTAGCAGCTTTTTAATGGAACCGATCGGGTCATCGGTCTCTGCTAAATCAATAAAAAAAGGGTCCACAAGGGGGGACTCCTGAGGGACTGCAAGTTGCTTTCCCTCTCTCCGACCATCGGTCCTCTGTGACAACAATAGTATTAGTATTATCAAAATTACTCCAAAACAATGAAGAAAATAACATTAAAAAAAATAACATTTTGCTTCTATCTAGTTTGCACAATTACAATGAGTTTTACCTGCTCATGTGTAGATGAGCTAGGAATATCATCACCATCACCTTCGGGCGGTTGCTCCATATTGTGCCCCTGTGTCAAAGATCAAGTATAAAAATGTTAGCCAAAAATTTAATAACTAAATGGTATGTTGGAGTCATTGATTAGAAGTTGGTTTAATAGTATGTACCACCCCCATGATAGTAGCCTCGTTTGTATCTATGTGGTTCAAATTGTAATCAATAAGCAGCTCTTCCCTTGCACGTATTGATTTTATCGCACAGATGAATACACGATTTCCCTCGTGTGCCTCAAATATGCAATTGGGTTGCTTTATAGTTGACCTAGGTCGTGTACTATTTATAAAACCCGCAATATTCCCTGTTGCTTTTGGCCTTCCATCAATGTATATAGCCACACTTTTACTTTGATTATTGTCTTGCTGTTGTATATAATTTTCCGAGAGTGCATACCTACGCATACTTTTTTTATATTGAACAATATGCATCCAAATTTTGTAATCGTAACATGGTCCAACATACTCCATCAATTCAGAAACTTTGTTGTAAGACACCTTTATGCCATCCATAGAAAATAGGCCCAAACCATGTAATGATGATGGTGCTATGCGATATATCCTCTCATTAACACAAAAATAAGTGTTTATTGGAGGAAGTTCCTTGGGTACCCAATGTTTCTGTAGATGTTGGTACCTCAAGGGCACCTCGATGTCGCCTTTCATCTCATCATCATAAGAACATGACCCCCCTTGAGCAAGGAAAAATTTCATGTGTTTATTGAATTTCCTTTTAGTTCTTTGACCTCTAGTTAATCTCCCTATTCTAGATAAACTGCATGTCTCACTTTCCTCTTCTATTCCTATATTTCCCTCACTCGAGGAAGACACTTCTGACAAATACCTATTTGCTGGTACCTGCAAATGGGAGAGATCTTAGAAGACATCAATCTTACTATTGATAAGTGTATTAAATAGACTTTCTATAAGGTGTATTGACTTATACCTGTCGATCCATGAGACTGTGCGGGATGCTCTTGAAAGGGGTTCAATTTCCTGCAAATGTAATTCAATTATCATGAGCATAATCACATCATAATCATAATCACATCCATCATAAGCATCACATAAAAATTAAAAACATTAAAACGTACACATTATAACACTTATAGCTTTTAAATAGATAATGAATAAACTATGTAACCATTTAAGACAAATATATTTCTATCAAGAAATGAATATTAAATACATTAAGGATTGATGGCATACCTTTAAATTTCATCATCATCATCCTCATCATCGTCATCATCATCATCATCATCATCATCATCATCATCATCATCATCATCCTCGTCATCGTCGTCATCATCATCGTCGTCGTCGTCGTCGTTGTCGTCATTGTCGTCATCATCAACATCATCATCATCAACATCAACATCATCATCAGTAGCAGCATCATCTTCTTCTTCTTCTTCATGAAAATTTGTCTCAGGAACATCATCCAATAATTGTCAATCGTGATCATCATCTACATCATCTTCTACTTCTTCGGTATCTTCTTCTTCCATCGCATTATACTTTATCGGCCTTCCTCTCGGTTCATGTCTAACAACAAATGACCAACCCGGTTTATGTGAAACTTCTGAGTAAAATACCTGCTCACATTGGTTTGGAAGAACATAGGGCTCATCCCCAACTGGCTCAAACGACCTTGTATTAACCATTGTAAATCCATTATCATGTTCAATAACAGTTCTATTAGGATCATTTGGATTAAGTCGTAGCCTGTACCATTTGACAACAAAGAGTACTAATTTGAAGGAACTAAAGTCACACTCAAGTATATCATCCAAAATGCCATAGTATTTATTTTTAGACTCTTGAGGATCTAAGTCATTTCTAGATGAAATATTAGTCACTTGAAAGACTGCAGTTATTCCAGAATCACAAGTTTTCTTCGTGTCATCCAACACTTTGACGCAAAATTTTTGACCATTACAGAACATACCCTTGTGGTGTTTAACCTGCAATAATATGTGAAACATGTCAAAATTATTATATCGTGAGTTGATAAACATACGGGTGATTAATAATTTTGTACGTACCTAGAAATCTCTTAAACCATATGCTAAATCTATTTCCCTTTGTGTAACATTAGAATCTCCATTACGATGAGCTTCTTTAACCAATGAAGATACACCTTCCCATGTTAATGTGTGACCAGAATGTTGACATCGTTCAATCCATACCGTCATCCAATCAAGATTGTTTGCAATATACAAATGTAGTGCATCCCACTCTCGAGCAACTGTACAAAAAAAAAATAGATGACTTACAACCGATTTATTTTGAAGATTAAGAAATAATTTATTACAATAACATCTTATAATTTATTACCTGTCACTTTCCTCAATCTACCTTTCCCCATCATGTACTCCCCTTTGAATTTTTTAAAAGGGTCGAGATCCCAAATGCGATCTACATGGATATTTGAAGCAAACTTAGGAAGATATTCAGTAATGTACACCATAGTCTGGTATACCATGTATCCCTCTACCATAGAACCCTTAGGATGTGCTCTTTGTCGAACCAAAGTCTTCAAAGATTTCAAGTGCCTCTCAACCATCCACATTGACCTAGTGTGTGCAGGTCCACACAATTCAATCTCCTCAACTTGGTGTATGAGGTAGTGTTCTTGTGCATTGAAAAAAGTTGGAGGTAGACACTTTTGCATTTCACACAATAAATGAGGAATTCTTCTCTTCCAATAGTTTATATCTTCTTTATGGATTTCTTTAGATGACAACCACCTACATTAAGAGATTCAAGTCACAAAAAATATATAAATACGAGACTTTACAAAATAATATACAATAGATTACATAGCAAGAAAAACAAATTGCGAATATAATAAATATATACAACAAATTGAACAGATATTACTGCTTACCTCATGTATTTTCCAAGATCATATATCACTTGTTTGATGTTATTGTTGAAGTGCTCTGGGAGAGATAGAGGTAGCACGTACTGTAGTAATTATAAACCAATCATTTCATTATTTTCTAACATAACATAATGAATAGTACACGTAGTTTATGAATATATTGTAAATACAGAAGAACATAACTTACCTTGATGAAAGTATGCCAATCATGCGTTTTGAGCCCTGGCCCAAATTCACTTTTCTTTGATATGAGATTGCTTATGTTCCCAGCAAATCCTGTGGGAAATCAAATTTTTCGTATGACTTCTTTTATGGCATCACTTTGCTGCTCCGTTAATAACCAAGGAAGGGCACTTATATTAATCTGATCTCTATTGCTATTTGAGTGAATGAAATTCTTCAGTGCATGATTGGATTCATGAATGTCATTACAAATTTTGACAATTTTTTCTTTGTCACGCCTTCCATCGAGTATTTTCCACAATGTCTCTGTTATATTCTTTCCAACATGCATAAGATCAAACAAATGCACAATTTGTAGGTCCTCGTAGTAGGGAAACCTACTAAATTGTCTGGGATAGCTTTTTAGTCCCTTTGGAAGGTTGTCAGTAGTGCCTTGACGACCTTCACGATCATCAATTACATAATTAGTAAACAAAAATCACAATAGAAATATATAAATTACAAACATAAACCATTAAGTGGAACGACATTACCTCGACGATTAATTCTATTATATTCCAACTTCCATAGGCGAGGTGTCATTCTTCGTGGCTTTGATGTAGTCTCTTCTTTCCCATTGAAAATATGTTTTTCCATACTTCGATACTTATGATTCCTGTGGAGGAAGTGTCTGTACTCATCAAACACATGCTTTCCTAAACTTTTTGAATGACGAGATTTCATCTTTGGACCACAAATTGGACATGCAAATTTTCCCTTTGTTTGAAGACCTACAAGATAATGATATAATTGGATTATTAAATATGTTGATTTTTATAATTAGAATTATCATGCGCAACTTGAATTCACTATAACATACCACAAAAATGTGTTAGCCCTGGGGCATCATGTATTGTCCATACAAGTATTGCATGGAATTGAAATTGTCTTTGTCCTATTGGTCTAGACACGTCATACATAGTGACACCGTTCCATAACTCCACCAACTCGTCAATAAGAGGCTCAATATATACATTCATATCTTTATCTTGATATTTACCTACTTGAATGAATAGTAACATTACATAATTATTGTGACCATTTTACTGTAAGATTTGTAAGTACATGTAAATTAATAACTATCAAATGATAAAATACCTGGAACAATCATTGCCAACATAATGTGCTCCCTCTTTATTGACATCCACGGAGGAATGTTATTGTTGATAACAAAAATAGGCCACACCGAGCAAACAGATCTCATCTCTCCAAATGGATTGACACCATCCGCTGCCAATGAAAGCTTGAGATTACGAGGTTCTTCTTTGAAGTGTTGCCACTTTTCCTCTATGTGCATAAATGCCAAACCATCCGCAGGGATTCGAATAATGTCATCTCGACTTCTATTGCGTGCATGGTAATCCATAAATTGTGCCAAGCTAGTACACCTGAATAATTGTCGCATCCGCGGAATAATGGGGATGTAACGAAGAACCTTGTGAGGCACCTTTTTTGTTATTCGATCTGTTCGATATCTACTCGTATGACATACAGGGCATTGTGTTGCAAATTCATGTTCTTTATAATATATAATATGATCATTGGGACAAGCATGTATTGCTTGATACTCCATTCCAATATCTTTCATAATAGCAGATAATTCTCGATATGAGCGAGGTAGAATATTTGATGGTGGTAACAAAAACTCGCCTATCAATCTACAGCAAAAAATATAAGTTGTTAATATAAACAATATTAGTGGTACATTATTCACCCTTTGTTAACTATAAAGACATATATGACATACCTTAACATATGTGACATTGTTATGTTGGATAAACCATTCATAACCTTCAAGTTCAACAACAAAAATACAGCAGAGAGAAGAGTTGTTTGGGAGTCTTTGTATAGGGGCTCGTATGCCTTCTCAAGTAGAGGTACATCAAGGCTATCATCATCATCATGATCAGATCCGCTTGGACTAAATGTGTCATGGATCAATGTATTTATACCATCATCTTCAATTGTGTTTTCTAGCACATGATCGTCATCTTCCATGGGATCATTATCTTCACCTTGGATATTCGCACCCCCATGTTCCTCCATATCATGTACTTCCCTGGGGAGATCAACCTATATAAAATTGATTAACATAAATAAACCATGATCTTCAACTCATCATCAAGTGATTTCATATGTATATAAATTGTTAAAATGATATAATGAACAACTTACCAGTGGATGATAGTCATGCCCCCCTTCAATGTGACCATTCTCCCTACAATGTCTCTTAACTGTTTTGATTAGCAATCTTCTACGGTTTAAGCCCTTACAAATTTTGCAGGGACAATAACATTTTCCATCACCTTTTCTTTTCGAGTTAGACCACAATCTAGCGATTGTCTCCCTATTTTGTTCTTCACTTATATTATCTGACATGATCGTTCTTCGCAGGAAGCAAAAATTGGGCTATGAAAACTTCGGTCTACAACTTTCAGTGACTAAGCAAAATTGTCAAAAGTACACAAATCTTCTTAGACCTAGTTAAATCCTTTAATATTTTAAAAGTCTAGTTAAAATATACATTAGATTAAAAAATATACAATTTTCATGCCTGAGTGCGCGGCTACGACTAGTGCAATGGTCTTCTTGCTTAGCTCTAGAAGCTCTCTAGCAATCAAAACATATAAGCTACAAGGCCTAACAACAATTTCAAAACATATAAGCTACAAGGCAAGACATATTACATGACATGGAAAAAGGATTAAAATATACATTAGATTAAAATATATACAATTTTCAAACCTGAGCGCGTGGCTATAACTCGTGCAATGGTCTTCTTGCTTAGCTCTAGAAGCTCTCCAGCAATCAAAACATATAAGCTATTAGAATTCATTAACTTTCTGTAATTGGAAAACTCTATTTGATATTAGACCGTAAACTACTACTATTCTCTCCATAAGAACTAAGTACAAAATTCTTTCAAGTTCACATCCATGATTCCCTTTAGATTAAAATATACAACAAAAATAAGCTAAAAGTCTAGTTAAAATATACATTAGATTAAAAAATATACAATTTTCAAACCTGAGCGCGTGGCTATAACTCATGCAATGGTCTTCTTGCTTAGCTTTAGAAGCTCTCCAGCAATCAAAACATATAAGCTACAAGGCCTAATAGCAATTTCAAAACAAGGGTCATCAAAAGAACCAAAAACAATGTGTGCAAACAATACCTTGTGAAGTGGTATAGACAATTAGAAGATGCTACTATGTGCTAGGGAACTTCTTAGAACTGTTGGTATATTCTTACAACTTGTTACACCTGGGATATTCTTCTTTGTAGATGCTACTGTGTGCCGTGGTCCAAACGGGCCCATAAATGTGGTTGAATAGCAATACATTCAAGTGGCTTACACAAGGGACAGTCACTGTGAGATATCCTCATGTGTGACTGTCCTTGTCACAAATGAGGACATCTCACAGTGACTGTCCCTTGTGTAATTTCCACTTGAATGAGGTCAGTCACTGTAAAGACAACATGATAATGTACACATACAATGAGTGTACATTATCATGTTGTCTTTACAGTGGCTGCCCTCATGTTGTATATTCTTCTCTGTAGATGCTACTACGTGCTAGGGAACTTCTTAGAACTGTTGGTATATTCTTACAACTTGTTACACCTGGGATATTCTTCTCTGTAGATGCTACTGTGTGTCATGGTCCAAACGGGCCCATAAATGTGGTTGAATAGCAATACATTCAAGTGGCAATTACACAAGGGACAGTCACTGTGAGATGTCCTCATGTGTGACTGTCCTTGTCACAAATGAGGACATCTCACAGTGACTGTCCCTTGTGTAATTAAGTATTGTGGGGAAGCATTCTAAATAACCAAAGCCGCTAACAATAAATTCAACACAGATATGTCCTCATTTCTGGGTATTTTAGCTCTCTAACAGCTGAATACCAGATTAAATAATAATGACAAAAGAAAAATAAACCCAACGTACTCAGAAATTGTAGCTGTGATTTTGCGGAGGGAATCTCTCTCGGCGCTATTGAAAACACAAATGACAAGCCGCTTGATTTCGCGGAGGGAATCTCTCTCGGTGCTGTTCAAAACACAAATGACAACCCTCTTTGTTCAAAACACAAATGATAACCCGCTTGATTTCACGGAGGGAATCTCTCTTGGCGCTGTTGAAAACACAAATGACAACGTTCCTTTTTTTTTTTGCACTTATATCCCGACCAACATAAGGTCCATTTGTAATACAACATGATAATGTACACTTACAGTGAGTGTACATTATCATGTTGTCCTTAGAGTGACTATCCTCATTTTTTGAAGAAGAAAAGCATTAATGTGGCTGAATAGCAATACATTCAAGTGGCAATTACACAAGGGACAGTCACTATGAGATGTCCTCATTTGTGACTATCCTTACAGTGAGTGTACATTATCATGGTTTCTTTAGAGTGACTGTCCTCATTTGTTGAAGAAGAAAAGCATTAATGTGGTTCAATAGCAATACATTCAAGTGGTAATTACACAAGGGACAATCACTGTGAGATGTCCTCATGTGTGACTGTCCTTGTCACAAATGAGGACATCTCACAATGACTGTCCCTTGTGTAATTCAAGTGGTAATTACACAAGGGACAGTCACTGTGAGATGTCCTCATTTGTGACTGTCCTTACAATGAGTGTACATTATCATGTTGTCTTTAGAGTGACTGTCCTCATTTGTTGAAGAAGAAAAGCATTAATGTGGTTCAATAGCAATACATTCAAGTGGCAATTACACAAGGGACAATGTCATGAGCCATGACATATTGAACTTAGTATAATAATAAAATGATTAGATGATATATAATAATCTATTATTAACGGTATATAACAATAATATATAATTATTATCAAAAGATAATAATAATATATAGTTAGCATAATAAGTAATATGTTAATTAAATAATATTAAAATATTAATAAATAATATAATTATGATTATAATTATAATATAAATTAATAATAAATAATTATTAATAAATTATATATATTATATTATAATAATATATTAAGTAATAATATTAAATCAATTATTGATATAATAATTTTAATATATAAATAATATTAATAAACCTCTCAATATAAAACAATATGTTATCACTATAATAATATTTATTATAATATTATTAATATTACTAACATCATTAATTATAATATTTAATAATAACAATAACATTAATAATAATAATAATAATAATAATAATAATAATAATAATAATAATAATAATAATAATAATAATAATAACGTTTAAAGCAATATCGAATATCTGTAATCGATATACATCTACATTAAACATCTGCATTATCTATCACGATGAGGAATGAAGAAGTGATACAACAATCACTAGTCATTACACATCGATACCATGAGAGGATGATTAATGAACCAAATACTATGAAGTCAAGATCAACATGATATGAATAAGGGATAGGTCGCTATGTGTTTCAGAAGATGTATTGATAAGCAAGAAGGATAACCATTCATATATTATAAATAATCATTAATTGCACAAGTTTAGACAATGACATATCCGATAAAGCAATATCAAACATGAAGACCCACTAGCAAATATGCACCATCACTTCCTATGTTATCATGACAATAACATAAACTAGATTGAATTCTACTATCTATATCAATAGACACCACATAGGAGGATATCGACTAAAGGATTGAAAGATTATCGATTGTCTGAGATAAACCACATCTTGTAGAAACACAAAAGCATCAGTGATTATATCACAAGCTATTGATGAATGAGGCATCAGTCATGGATAATAAGTACAATGTATCCTTAAGTATTAACAGGAATGGAAGTCAATTTGAAGATCAAACTCCATTACCAGCAATCAACCAATAAATGGACAATTATCAAAAAATGATATCGACTTATATCAGAGTAGAAAGATTGGATATCATCATAACAATATGGGATAAGGCAAGAGTTAATATCGATTGACTAAATACTAATGATAGTTAGACCAAACTAATACAAACACAATGGATGTTAACTACTGGTTGCACTACCAATTAGGGAAGATTACCTTCATAAAAAGATTTGATATTGAGTCAATCTGGGAGTTATCTATGATCAGAAAATAATGAAATAATATTATGTGAACTGTCAGATTATGGAAAGGTGTGATTAACAAAGGGACATGGAGGAAGAAACAAGACACGTCTCATTCATAGCATCTCTTCATTTGTTAAAGACAATATAAGAATGCATTCTCGTCAGTCACTCAAGGCATCATTAGAACTTTATTTACTTATCCATATTTGGATATACTCAATAGAGCATCTGCCTTTGGCAGTTTGGTTTCAAGTTTATCATTGCAGATCAGAGACAACACCATGATTGCACAGATAGAAAGGATAGTCAGAAATAGCATCAATATTTGAAGTTGCAAGCATATAATTCAGAATCTGAAATAGCACCATATCACTCATAGAGATATTACACATTTGCATAATTACATCATCATATCAGACACAGCAAATACATTGCTGTAAGCAATACTTATTGATTGTATATCGATATTGTTTATATCAGACATACCATCATTATACTATCACTATAAGTGATAGGAAACATCATATTCATAGCATATTTCATATCATTATATCCGACAGTGCTATTAAACATATTGGTATCAATATCATCTTGCACACATATTGTGATTGAATCTGAAATAGCGGTTGATATCTTAAGTAACCTCCATTACTTAGTTTAATTGTAAGTATCTGATAGAGTAAGTCTGAGAAGTGGAGTAATTGTTCCTGTTTTCCAAGTTAGCCAAAAAGGGGACATTACAGACAATCACTGTGAGATGTCCTCATGTGTGACTGTCCTTGTCACAAATGAGGACATCTCACAATGACTGTCCCTTGTGTAATTCAAGCGGCAATTACACAAGGGACAGTCACTGTGAGATGTCCTCATTTGTGACTATCCTTACAGTGAGTGTACATTATCATGTTGTCTTTAGAGTGACTGTCCTCATTTGTTGAAGAAGAAAAGCATTAATGTGGTTCAATAGCAATACATTCAAGTGACAATTACACAAGGGACAATCACTGTGAGATGTCCTCATGTGTGACTATCCTTGTCACAAATGAGGACATCTCACAATGACTGTCCCTTATGTAATTCAAGTGGAAATTACACAAGGGACAGTCACTGTGAGATGTCCTCATTTGTGACTGTCCTTACAGTGAGTTTACATTATCATGTTGTCTTTAGAGTGACTGTCCTCATTTGTTGAAGAAGAAAAGCATTAATGTGGTTCAATAGCAATACATTCAAGTGGAAATTACACAAGGGACAATCACTGTGAGATGTCCTCATGTGTGACTGTCCTTGTCACAAATGAGGACATCTCACAATGACTGTCCCTTGTGTAATTCAAGCAGCAATTACACAAGGGACAGTCACTGTGAGATGTCCTCATTTGTGACTATCCTTACAGTGAGTGTACATTATCATGTTGTCTTTAGAGTGACTGTCCTCATTTGTTGAAGAAGAAAAGCATTAATGTGGTTCAATAGCAATACATTCAAGTGGCAATTACACAAGGGACAGTCACTGTGAGATGTCCTCATTTGTGACTGTCCTTACAGTGAGTGTACATTATCATGTTGTCTTTAGAGTGACTGTCCTCATTTGTTGAAGAAGAAAAGCATTAATGTGGTTCAATAGCAATACATTCAAGTGGCAATTACACAAGGGACAATCGATCACTATGAGATGTCCTCATGTGTGACCTTTGTGAAGGCAAGTGCCAATTTGTACCCAAGTTACCAATATTGTGGCAAAAGTGGGAATGAAGCATTTAGGGGTTAAATTGGGCAAAGAAGTGTAGAAGTGGCCTATGTGAGGTCTAAATAGCCTAACTAAGTCATGGTTAGGGTCTTATGGTGTTTGAACAATAAGTTTTGAACCAAAATCCCAAAGGTTGTAACAAGTTGTCAATGTTGTCATTCACAACATTGACAACATTTGTGCAAGGGAGCATTTTTAAGTAAGATGGTTATGTAACTATATGAAACCATTGAATTATGCATCAGATCAACTATAAGAGGCCTCCATCGATCTGTGCAAAAGGTTGGGGGGAAAAACATTTGGAATTAAGAAGATTTGTAGAGTAACACGGTTTTAGTGAATTCTTGAGTTTTTTTGTTTCTTTGTTTTCAGTTGATTAATGGATTAGATAGCTCACAGTGTCTATTGGAAAAGTTAGTACAAGTTGTTTTTTTATTCTGTGTTGTTTTTTTTTTGAGTTTTGAAGCATTCCAACTAGTTTGTTAATTCTTTTGTTAAGTACCCTATCATTGGTTTGAACCAGGCAGGTTGAACAAATGGAGTCTTAGCTCATCATTCCATTGTCAATTTTGTACGGGCTCTTGGAATGGGTGAGGAGACTCCATGTACTATATGTTTGGAAGGAGGGGCCCTGGGAAGCTCATTTTCTATGTTTGCAATGATGTCCTAGGTGAGTCAGTTGAGCACAGTTAGGGATGACAAATCATTACAAGAAGATTACAACAAGTTGAATGCATTGGTTGCTTCAACTAAAATCTCATGGAGAGGTAGACACACATATAAAGAAGCCCCAAGTCAAATTAGAAGATTGGGTGAGTTTCTTTGGCTGCTAAGAAAACAAACTCTTAGTCAGACTGTCCAAGTTGTGTCAAAATACTTGTTTTCAGGCATGGCTGTAGCAGTTGGTGTACAAAAAATATAGGAGGAGAAGACCTTAGATATCTTGGAGTTCTCAATAAAGGGCATCTGAATCCTAAGCCCTTTAGGTGGCTTAATATAAACAAAAAGGCTTGACAAAGGCCTAATTGCTAGCAGCCTATTTTTGGGTGCAATTGGCATGGTTTGATGAACCGGATTGAAGTACTGATGAAAAGTATAGGTGAAGGAGTAATATTGAAACCAATAGAGGTCCTAGTGGCCAGCCTCTCCATGGAGTAAAGTTCTAGTTGAATGTGTTTCAATTTGTGAAGACAAGACTAGGAGTGTCCTAGTAGCTAGATTGGTATTGAGCAGAGTTCATTGTATTTCTTGTTGGTGTGCACTAGTTGAAGGAGTGGGATCTTGGGTAGAGATACCTAAAGAGTGTAGGGATAGTTAAGTACCCTATCAAGTCAAAAAATTTGCCTAAAGAGACCCTAGTGAAGGATAGGGAGTGAGCAAGACAAAGTGTTACATCAATTAACAAGATCATTTTTTGGTAATTGTGTACATTATCATGTTGTCTTTATAGTGACTGTCCTCATTTGTTGAAGAAGAAAAGAATTAATGTGGTTCAATAGCAATACATTCAAGTGGAAATTACACAAGGGAATATCACTATGAGATGTCCTAAGTGTGACTATCCTTGTCACAAATGAGGACATCTCACAGTGACTGTCCCTTGTGTAATTGCCACTTGAATGAGGACAGTCACTGTAAAGACAACATGATAATGTACACAAGTACCGTGAAGGTAGTCGCAAGTTAGGGCTATTTCATTGCATACCCGAAACAATGAAGACATTACAGTCCACAAAACATTTGTGCTTGAAAGATGAACAAATAAAATTAAACTTCTAAATAACCAAAGCCGCTAACAATAAATTCAACACAGATATGTCCTCATTTCTGGGTATTTTAGCTCTCTAACAGCTGAATACCAGATTACATAATAATGACAAAAGAAAAATAAACCCAACGTACTCAGAAATTGTAGCTGTGATTTCGCGGAGGGAATCTCTCTCGGCGCTGTTGAAAACACAAATGAAAATGTTCTTGTTTTTTTTGCCCTTATATCCCGATGTGATTTCGCGGAGGGTTACGGTGTTGTTGAAAACACAAATGACAACGTTCCTTTTTTTTTTTGCCCTTATATCCCGACAACATCACAATTGCAAGTTAGGGTTGTTTCACTGCATACCCGAAACAATGAAGACGTTACGGTCCACAAAACGTTTGTGCTTGAAAGATGAACAAATAAAATTAAACTTCTAAATAACCAAAGCCGCTAACAATAAATTCAACATAGATATGTCCTCATTTCTGGGTATTTTAGCTCTCTAACAGCTGAATACCAGATTACATAATAATGACAAAAGAAAAATAAACCCAACGTACTCAGAAATTGTAGCTGTGATTTCACGGAGGGTTACGGTGCTGTTGAAAACACAAATGACAACGTTCTTGTTTTTTTTGCCCTTATATCCCGATGTGATTTCGCGGAGGGTTACGGCGCTGTTGAAAACAAAAATGACAACGTTCTTATTTTTTTGCCCTTATATCCTGATGTGATTTCACGGAGGGTTACGGCACTGTTGAAAACACACATGACAACGTTCCTTTTTAATTTTGCACTTATATCCCGACAACGTCGCAATTGCGACAGTTCCAAATGTATTGTCATCACAAATTGCGACGGTGTCGGGCTATATTTGAAAAAAAAAGGCCAAAACCGCATGACATTTTCCTGCCGTCACAAATTGCCGTCGCAATTTCACCCCAAATGTATTAGTGTATTGCAGGGTATCTTGCAGATGGTTTTCACGACAGGAGGTACCAAAGTTTATAGTTTCTGCGATAGTTTTTGGTTTTGTTGGTGGTGCCAGTGGTTGCAGATTGATCCAAAGGCCTGCTACTTGATTGAAGAGACTTTTATGCTGTATGAAGGACTATTTTGTTGCTCGAGGTATGTTTGCAGGTGGCTGATTAGACTGATTCTCATGGAAATTACTTGATGTCTTGTACTAAGCTCACAAATTTTCATGATTACAGATCATTGTTGGATCTGATTATCTAGGTTGTTTGGATTTTCATCCAGTGCATTAACTTTTGATTGATTCAGTTGGTGTGTGAAACTTTTGCCCTAGTCATCCGTAGCTTGTTGCAACCTATTTTGGGTTTCCAAGATGACTAGAGGGTATAGATAGTTAGTTTTTTGACTTAGAGGGGGTTCCAAGATTTCTTTTGGTCCCTAGTTGTTGTTGATGGTTTTATACTATGTAAAGAGAGCCTAGATTCTGGGTCTATCTCTTTGGTATTCTGTTGTTTGACAATGTATTGATTCTGAAAATTATAATGAGAATACATTCAGATTCCAATTGCATATTTGTGTATGTCTTCTTGTCTTGTTCTTGAGCTCATATATGTTAATTTCACAAATTGGGTTAGTATATGGTGAACAAAGAGCATTTTGAAATTATCTTTGAGTTCCTAACAAAGTTAGGATTAAAGTCTTTCAGGTAGTTTCATTGAGTTCATAGCTAGATAAGAATTTGATGTCATGGTATGTGAGGGAGAGGGATAATAAGCAAAGCACTTATCTTGAATCCAAGTGTATTTGAACTAGGGCTTGCTGTTGATATATATTGTTAAGTGACTCTATGGCCTAGTTAAGGCACTGGTCTATTCTCTGGAGGCAGTCCATCATCATCAATCACACACACACACACACACACACACACACTTAAAATGATAATATCTTTCAATCAGTCAGTAATGGGTATAGTTGTATATTACTTTGGATTCCTTTGAAGAAGTGAATCAAGGGTACACCCACTTGAGCATCAAGGCTCAAAGTGTAGGAGGATCTTGTTGATCCTTGTTAATTGGCCCTCTTCCTTGTAGACTTTGGAGTGGTGATAGAGTCAAAGTTATATTAGATTTATCCATCAAAGTATAAATCTACAAGTGAAGATCAATGGGAAGAACCAACATACTATTAAAATAATAACAAAAAATACAAGAGACAAGGAATTTTTTAATGCTTTGAGCTAGGAATAAGGAGATTTACCATGAATAATCAGAATTCTAGGAGCATTCACCAAAGAAAGAAGCAACAAGGAGACAATATTTTGAAGGGGAGAAAGCATAAAAAAAACCCCGTGATATAATGAATGTGGAAAAAATGCCTAAGAATGAGAGAGAGAGAGAGAGAGAGAGAGAGAGAGAGAGAGAGAGAGAGAGAGAGCTTAGCTCATACAATGTTAAAAAAGAAGAAGAAGCTCATAAGATGAGAGAAGGAGAGCCATCTCTTAATAGGGATGTGAGAAAGGAGTTACATTGTAACTCCCATTTCTGTGTATGCCACATTGTACTAGTGTGTGAGACAAGTGTAGGATTCCTCATAAAGAGGAATATCTATTTTTCTTAATAAAGGAAATTACAAATATTATTTGTCCTCCTACTTGGACTAGAGGATGAATATAATAGGATACCTTGGTTTATCCTATAAATACATAAATATACCAAGGAAAGATTAAATTCGAACAACCCCCTTTAATCTTTACTTGGGGTAATTACATCAATAGGTATCAAACCAAAATGTTTACAATGAATTTGAGATGTTTCTTTTGAAAGAGACTTCACTAGGATGTCTTTGGCTTGATCATCTTGCATGTCTTCAAATTGTGCTTCGAAGCTTGAAGGGTACATAGCACTTTGAGAAAACAAAGGTGTATGTTCTTGTTGAGGGGAGCCCAAATCTTTAAGAGACCATTGAGATTCTTGATATGCATGTGTACATTCTGAATGTTCATTTCTCATAGAAAATGGAGATGGATCAACACTTGAGCCTGCAATAAGGCAAAAACCACTAGTAGAGTACCCATCATTGGGATCAGCTAGTGCTGAATCAGTAACACTTTGGATAGAAAAATCATATTGCGAATCATGATGAAAATAATTAGGAATGCAATCTTCAGTTGCATAAGACAAAGTTGTAGTATATTCATCATAATATGAAGCATCAATAGGAGAGTTAATATAAGCATCATTATCATTAACCTCCACAACAATCATAGGATTAGTACCTTCATCATGAGTTTCATCTTGAGCAATAAACATATCTTGTAGAGTAATATTAAGAAAGTTAGATATAATTTCCTCTTCTTGGTCAAACATATCATCAGCATGAGAGAAAGGAGGATTAAATAGATTATCATCATCACTGGTAGAAGGAACCAAATCATTAGGAGTATCATTACTATCTTTATGTTCATCATTATCCTTTTGAAGAGTATCAATATTATCCTTAATGTTAGGAGCAGAAATATAAATATGGTTATCTTTCAATGCAGGAACATAAAGCACATCATGTAATTTACCATTTGAAACAGAAACATTACCTATTCCTTCATCTTGATAGCAATAATTATTAGCTAAAGAAATAGGAATATTCATAGGATTGGGCTGCAAAGAATCAAAGACTTCCTTATGGGATTGAACATGTTGAGATGCATTACTATCAATAATCCATTTAGGTGGTTTAGAAGAATTAAAATAGACAGTAAAAGCATAACGAGATTGATTTCCATTAGAGTTTCCATTTGAGTAATTTTGCAAACTACATTGATCATCTTTTTGTTTCTTAAAACAGTTATGAATTAAGTGACCATCTTTACTGCAATAGGTGCAATGAGGCCTATTAGAATGATTATTATAATGATAGTTATTGGAAGGCCTAGAATTGTAATGATTATTAAATTGTTGGCTTGAGTTATTATTTGAATTACTAGTATTGTTAGATCATTGATAGTTTTGTTTATTTTGATTAGTGTTAGAAGATCTATTATTATTGTGACTTTGAGAGACATATGCATGTTTGTGAGTTTTAAGTATGCCAAACTGAATTAATTTAGCTTCCTCTTGATGCAACATATTTTGAAAGATGACATAAGTTAATTGAGATGCTAAAGAAGGAATAGCTAACTAAGATTAAATATTTGTAATGAACTATTGGAATTGTCAAGGAAAACATTTACGAATAATTATGTGGATTATCCTTAAATCAGAAAGAGGAACTTGTAAAATAGTTAGTAAAACTTGAATTGAGTCAAACTTGAGCAAGAAATCATCAATAGAGTTGAAGTCAGTATACCTGAGGTCTTCAAGTTGGTCTTGAAGCTAGATTTTTTGAGTCTCATTTGCAATGTCATAGGTATTTTTCATGATGTCCCAAGCCTGATGGGCTTCTGTACAAGTAGAAATTAGGACATACAATTTGGGACTCAAGGAAATCCCTATTAAACCAAGTGCTTCCTCATTTTTAGTCTTCCAAGAAGTTTGGTCAACTTGAGGAGCAAAGGCTACTGGTTTTAAAGTGGCAACAGTAGCAATATCTAAAATATGGCAGAATCTAAAGATGAAGATCATGTGCATTTTCCATGCATGATAATTTGTACTAGTTAATTTCATTTCTTGCATCAGGGTAGTCATGATGAAATATGAAGGTTGTAAACTAGGGATAAACAAAGAAAATGAAAATAGAATTTAGAAACTTAAAAATAGACACTATACACTTGTATGCAATAGTAGAAAGCTATAAAAGCTTATGCCAATGAGGCATGCAAGAAACAAAGCACCAAATAGAGGAAAAAGAACTAAGAACACTAAGAGCAAACAGATCTTGGCTAAGCTATTATTAATTAACAAATAATGACAAGAATCTCTTGGATGAAAAGAGAAAGAGAACTAAGACTATTGCATGCAAAGGAAAAAAAAATGAAAGGAAACTGAAATAAACTAAATGAACTTCGAAAAAAAAAGAAACTGCAACACGATCCTGTAAAACAAATGTTAGAAAACTAATTGAAACTAAAAAAACTTAATTAATAGCATGAGTTAGAAGATGAAATGAAGCTAATTGTTATTGTACATGTGGAAAAAAAAATGACTGACATGAACAAAGAGGATCAACAAATAAACCCTGCAAAAAAAAATGTTAATAAATCTAATATACTAAAAAGTTTACAAAAGATACAGACCTGCAGAGAAATGTTAGAAAAAAACTTTAAGATTTCAATCACAGAAAGAAAGATAAATTAAAAAATGATGCAATTAAATAATAACAATTAATATGATTCTAACTTTATTTCGAAGAAAAGAAAATTATCCCACCATGGGTAATCTAGAGTTTTTATTCGATCAAATCCCAGAATCAAAATTGAGAAAGAAAACAAATATAAGCCTATATCAAATCATTTTTAATAGAAACTAAGCTTTCTTTGACGGACCTTGAAGTTTCCTTATACAAAAAATTGCGTGAAGCAGTCAAAGGCAATGGAATTCACATCATAGAAACATTACGTGAACAGAGAGACCAAAAGAACTTTGTAAAAAATGTATTCACATTCACGTAGAGGGAGGTCACAAGTTTGACTCTCATGAATCCACACTCCTACTCTACTATAGATATGAAGCCCACTATGTGGAATGCACACAATGGCGAACGCCAAACAAAGAGGCGATGTCCCTCCTAAAACATCAATATGACTACGGGTTTGCTCGAGGCATGAGAATAATGGGTGGCCTCTCAAAGCTTGGAAGAATTCAAATAGCAACTTAAAACCAGCCCTCAAAATTATGCTGTCAATGATGCTGATGAGAAAAAATGCGCAGAGATGGTAGTAAAAAAATGAACCCCTACCAAAGTATGAATATTTTACAAAGAGATGAACCAAAAACAATTTCTACAGTAGCTGCTAATCTAGGGTTTTGATTTACGATAAAAAAATTCAAAGGAAAAGAGATTGATGACTTGCAGCCATCTTCATTATCTGATTCTGCACACTCAGCTACAAGCAACAGCTGCAAAGGAACAAAAAACACCAACGAAATCAAACACCGAGCAGAACCACCCAAAAGCGAGAAAAAGAATGTGGATATGGCTACTTCATGGAGGATCTACCAACTTGAAGGAAAGAAGAGGGTTCAAAGCAGCTACAGAGGAAGGATGACAGTGAAGGAAGGCAACTCGATTTGAATGTTCAGAGAAAAGATCTCAAGAAACACATGCAAATATACCTCACAAAGCTCGCAACTAGTGCATTAAGCGAGCTATGGATCTTTCAAATGAATAGAAAGACAAAAGAAAAACAAAAAAAGAAAGAGAAACAAAATGATGTGAACTGAAATGAATTAGAGGTACCAGCCAATCACGAAGAGACCGAAGAAAGCAGAAAAAAAGGGAGAAACTGACAAGAAGACAACGCCAACTGCAAGCTCAAATTACAAAGGTGATGCAAATGAAACAACATGAAAACTAAAGGTGTAGCAAGAAACTGAAAAAAGCAGGGTTGAAGTTTTGTTATTCTATCTATTGTCTTAAACAAAGTTGTAAATTGCAACTAACGCCAAATAGGTAAGTTTAAAGTTCTCCTCAGAAGTAGAAGATTTGAGAACAAAAACATAAAAGAAGCAAAGAAGCTGAAATCTTATCTCCAACAAAACACTTTTAGGAATCGATCCACTTTTGAGAAACAAACGTGGCAGTTAAATTTATGTGCTAGCCCCCAAATAAATAGATATACTAACAGAAGCCACGAACACCAGATATAATAAATGAAAGCATAAGCCCACGAAACTCACGCCAGAGGAGGTATAAGCCCATGAAACTCACGCCAGAGGAAGCATAAGCCCATGAAACTCACACCAGAGGAAGCATAAGCCCATGAAGAAAAAATGACAATGAATTTTTGAATACAACTTTGCAAGCTGAAATAAATAAATAACTGAAAGAGATTTTAAAAAAATTTATGCAGATTTAAACAACTAAGACTGAGTAAATAATTTAACAACTAAGGCAGATTTAACAACTAAGGTTTTTCAGTAAGAAAAATTTGTGATGAAAAGTATAACAAAACAGTTTAAGCAAACCAGTGCCAAAAAAAATTTGGAGTCGAAGATGAGGATAAATAGTTAGAGCTTTCCTACAAAAACTCACCAAAGCAAAATATGCATGGAAAAGGAATAGCAACTATGATGATTTTTACTAGACCTATGTAACCAAAATTTAGAAACAATGATTGTAAATTTGAAAAATATTCTATACATGCATG
>BSBK01001171.1:595000-732500 GCA_027943335.1 Chamaecyparis obtusa
GAATATTAGGGAATTGTTTAAAAGGAAAATTTGATTAGAATTTTCTTTAAAAGTTTTTCTTTGATTTGTTTTAAATTATGGCCTTTTATATTTTTTAGGGTTTTTTGAAAGAGTTAGTTTTTAAAGAAAATGCATGCTTTTGAAATACAAATAAAGATATGTGCATGTAAATTATATATTCAATTGCATGTTATTTAAGGAAGATATATTCAGTTGCATGTTAGTTAGGAATGATATATTCAGTTGCATGTTATTTAATGAAGATACATTTAGTTGCATGTTATTTAATAAAGATATATTTAGTTTCATGTTAGTTATGAATGGTATATTCAGTACCACATTATTTAAGGAAAATATATTCAGTTGCATGTTAGTTAGGAATGATATATTTAGTTGCATGTTATTTAATGAAGATATATTTAGTTGCATGTTATTTAATGAAGATATTCAGTTGCATGTTAGTTATTAATGGTATATTCAGTTGCATGTTATTTAAGGAAGATATATTTAGGTGCATGTTAGTTGGGAATGATATATTCAATTGCATGTTATTTAATGAAGATATGTTTAGTTGCATATTATTTAATGAAGATATATTTATTTGCATGTTAATTAATGAAGATATATTTAGTTGGATGTTATTTCAGAAGATATATTCAGTTGCATGTTAGTTAGGAATGGTATATTCATTTGCATGTTATTTAAGGAAGACATATTTAGTTGCATGTTAGTTAGGAATGATATATTTAGTTGCATGTTATTTAAGGAAGATATATTTAGTTGCATGTTAGTTAGGAATGGTATACTCAGTTGCATGTTATTTAAGAAAGACACATTCACTTGCATGTTATTTGAGAAAGATATTTATTTATTTGCATGTATGGTATTCTATTTTTAGAAATTTTATTTTTAGAAATAAATAAATAAATAAAATTCATATATGAGAATTCTTTAAAAAAACAAAAATAAGAATAATCATGCTATATAATTGAATATTATTTGATGAGAATTTCATATTGTTGTGTTTATTATTAGAATTTTTGGTTTATGTGTTTGATTATCGGTATAGGTAACATTAAGTTGGATTTTAGGAATTGTTACTAGAGGCTTAGGGTTTTACCTTTTTACTGTGGTATAGATATTTATAATATTTGTAATATGATAATACTTTCGATCTTTTTACCCAACCTTTGTTCATTTTAATCTTATTAGCTTGTGAAATTTTTGAGAGAGTATATTTTTATGATGTTATGGTTTGAGGACTAGTGATTCTTTTACCATTTGAGATTCTGAGGTTCATGTACCAGTGATGGATGATTCTTGTAGAAGTTGTACCTTCTTTTTCACCATTGTTGGATGTGTATTCTTATCTTTCTTATATTATGTTCTTGTATCATTGTATCATTTAGTTTGGAGATATCATATTGTACTTTGTGTTGATTATGCTACATATCCTACGACATGTGCAATGGATGTTGAGGAGTATGTGTATTTTTATCATTCAGTTGTAATTATTATGTAATATGTAATTATGGTTGTAGTTGTATTTTGTAGTTTCTATGTCAAGGGACCCTTGAGATGTGTAATCTATTTTGATATTATATTTATGCTTATGTTCTTATGGACTTTATTTTTTACTTCTTCTTGTTTATTCATCATTGTTTGTAAACATTTAAGAAAAAATTTATTCTGCAAACTTAGTATTATGTTTTAGGTTAATATCTCTTGGGTTCCTTGGCGAGGGCATTATAGGAAAACTCATCTTTCCCATTATTTGCATTAGAAAGTTCTAGTTTACTCTATAATATGCTTTCATCATGTCTAAATTTATAATCATGAAAGGAATCTTATTAGGATAAATTGAGTCCAAAACTTCATGAGCCACAAGAGCCCCTTCCACCATTTCTCTCCCTAGAAAAAAACCTCCCTTCTCTTGTGAGATAATTTTAGGAATTAGCAATGATAGATGGATAAAATTAGATTTAGTGAATATCTTATAAATCATGTTACAAAATGATAGTGGTCTAAAATTAGCAAATGTAATTGGGGACTCAATTTTCAAAATCAAAGCAATGTCAGTATTGTTGAATTCCTTAAGCATTTTTACACTATGGTGAGACTCCTCCAATGCATTTAAAAGATCCTTAGCAATAAAGTCCCAAGTTTTTTGAAAGAACATAGCAAAAAATCCATCTAGCACTGGAGATTTATCAAGACCAAAGGAAAAGACTACATAGCTAAGTTCTTCCAATGTGAAGGACTTTATAAGGTCTACCTTATCCTATGCAATGATCAATGAAGGTATATATTTGATAATTTGCTCATTATCATCACTTACATCTCCATTATCTTGTCTAGATAAGAGTGTTGAAAAGAGAAACTACTTCCTTCTTAATGTTATCCAAATCTAAACAAATATCCCCATTAGCATTTTTAATTTGTATTATTGTATTGGTACAATTCTTAACCTTGGCTAAAATATGAAATAATTTTCTTAAGTCACAATTCCCTATATTTAAAATGCTAAAAAAATTTCCTCTTTGGCAAGAACTTCCTCTAGCTCTTGTAATTTCTTTCTAGAAATGGCCCATTCTTAATAATTTCATCTTGAATAGCACTTGAATCAGTAGTCATTCATTCTTTTTCCTTCAATATGTATTTGAAGTGGAACCTATTCCAAATTTGAATCTTCCCTTTAACATACTTTAGGATTTGAGCTAACTAGTACATCCGAGAGCCATACACAAAAAGGGTTGATGTCCACCATTCCTTTAATGCTAGGAGAAATGAAGGGTCATGGAACTACATTTGTTCAAATTTAAACATAGATTTCTTTGTTGAAGTTGATTAAAAACAACCCACAACTCCCTAGAACACCTACACGCAAACACCTATCACAAAAAGAGAGAGCAGAAAATAGCTATGGAGGCCTAAACACATTGATCCATGAGAGAGGAGAAATCCTTGATGTGCAAAAATAAAAGTTGCAATCAATAATGATATGTCAGAAAAGGTTACAAAGTGTTATGAGATCAATCCTTATAAAAGGAGATCAGAAACCATAAAAAGCTAAAACCCTAGGTTGCATAATAATAATTAATAAAACAATTAATTATTATATGCCTAAAGTTTACCTTAAGTAAAAAAGCTAATAAGTGACTAAATAATTAAATCAATATGATTCAATTAATCAGTAAACACTTTATTACTCTAACATTCTTTTCCTGTGAGATGACTTCCATGGCATGTCCATAATCAAAGGGAAGTGATCAGAGCCAAGGAAATTCAAAAGCGTAGTGGGATAGCCTCCATGCTCCAAAATCCAATGAGAATTTAAAAATAATTGGTCTAACCTTTCAGTGATGTTCAAGAATCCATGCCTTTTATTATTCCAAGTTATAACTCCATTTGATGGGACACTGTCATATAACCCTAGCTGATTAACAAAGTTTGAGAAATCTTCCATTGATTTGAGAAGGGGAGAGATACCTTCCTTCTTTTCATCTAAATTTAATATGCCATTAAAATCTCCTACCATGATAACCTTTTAAGCCCCTAAGGAGATGACTACTTGAATTTATGAATCTCACACTTTCTTCTTATTGACTGTAGAAACCGAAGCGCATACATTAATAAGATAGAAGGATAATTGGTGAACAACTACATGAGCCAATAACCAATTAGCATTAGATAGTATATGGTGAATTTGGATCTGTGCTGATCTTCATAATAGTGCAAGTCTTATCGAAGCTCAAATGGAAGGAGTTTGACAAACATACCACAATTTATAATTTTTGAAAAAGTCCTCATAGTGATTCCGAATAATCTTTGTTTCTTCAATTTGTGTCTTAATAAGACATCTCTTCTTAGGGGCATTGAGGCCTCTAACATTCCAGGTTATGATCCTTTGAGAGAGTAATTGGTGTATACACCTAAAAATGGTCACCTAGACTATTAGCCCCTTGCTAGCATTTTTGCTAAAATCATCAATTGCTTATTCTTGATCAAATCTTAGCTCTATCATTTATTCGATTATTTTCTATGGGCTAACCATCTTATCCTAAGTTTTTATTTATTTAAAAAGAATTTCCTCCCTTTTTAATAAATAAAAAGCCCCCACTTTTCCTCTTATCCTAAGTTGCACAAATAAAGCATTATTCTTATTTTATAAAAAGGGAAAAAACACTTTTTGTCTCATATGGACACAAAAGTCAACTCCTATTTTCTCATTGGAGGATACTTGTGCACATGGATTGCTCCTCTTTTAAGCTCCACCGTTGATTAAATCTTTTGCCTCTTAATCTCCATAGTCCTTTCCTCCTCATTTCCTATAAAAGAAGAGCTCTCTTCTTCATTCTACATCCCCAACTTTTTATGCTAATATTATGCTGCAGGTTTTCTAGGTCATCTTGGAGCTTTTGGAGACATTCTTGCATCTAGGGTTTGAAGATTTGGAGCATTGTTGGTATTCATCTTGGATCTTCATCAACACTCTATCTTCTTGTCTTCATTCTTGCATCATCATGACTTTCTTGCTTCATAGTTAGATTTCATTTCTTGCATAGTAGCTTTATTTTCATGGCATTCTTAGCTTAGATTTCCTTTATGCTTTAGATTAATTCATCTAGTTTAACTAGGAGGCTTTGTAATACTTGCATCTTTCATTTCCATAGTTTAGCTTGCATTTCCATTCTTAATCTAGCTTGCATTGCATTTCATTCTTGATTCTTGAGGATATTGGCATTCTTGCCCTTGTCTTCATTGAATCTCCCATTGCATGGTTTACTAGCAAGGTTATAGGCTAAATAGCTCTAGCTGAGAGCATTCTTAAAAGCCCTTGCACTCCATGCCTAGGGAGCTATGGATCGATTTGTGAGGGCTCATTCTTGAGTTTCCTTTCATGTAATGATCCATAGAAGTGTGACACATTTATAGCACACATTTTTGGCGCCCACCATGGGGCAGAGTAGACTAGCTTTGTCCCTTGTTTTTCTGCATGTCCATCATTTTCTGTCAATTTTTTGGCAAGTTTTCAACTTTATTTTTTGTCTCTATTTTTTCATCTCAGATTGTCATACGATACTTTCCAAAAGTATCGCGCGATATACCTCTGTATGTGCGCGTGATACTTCACCTGTCATAAGAAGTATCGTGCGATATACCTCTGTATGCACGTGCGATACTTCGCCTGTCAGAAGTATCGCCTGGCTATAGTAGAGAATATCGCCTGGTGTCGGGCGAAGTATCACCTGGTATAAGGTGAAATATCGCGTAGACTAAAAGTATCGCCTGGTGTTGGGTGAAGTATCGTGCAATACTGTGTCTGTACCTAGCAGTGAGCTATTTTTGGGCTATTTTATCTATCTTGCAAGTTTTGGGTTGTTAGCTATCTTTTTGAGATTTTGGGTTGTTAGCCCTTTTTTTTTTGAAATTTTGCAAATGGTATCAAAAGTTTAAGTGTGATATATCGTTGGAAAGGTCTTTCTGAGCCTAATCCAACCATGATGGTTTCATTTTCAGATTCTATCATTTGATTAGTTATTTTTGCACATTATCTAATTTTTTTTATGTACTAATCATTGTTAGATTTTGGATTTTGATTCTCCTAACTCTTATTGGTCTAACAAGTTGTGGTTGTAGGTGCTTCTTGCTTGAAATTTGCTAAAATCGCATGTCAAAGAGGGCTACTAATGGTTTTTGCAGGGCTGCCCTAAGCATAAAAAACCAAATCAAGTGCTTGTTTAATTGCTTTCTTTATTAAGTGCGGCATATACTAGTTGTTTCCTTTCATAGGCACTTAATACCTTGTTGTAGAAATTTTGAGGTGGTAGGAGAGTATGCTCTTCACCCTTGTGGTGAAACAAAAATCTTGACCCATCTTGGGATTTTGAAAGCAAGGGGGTAATTGAATCTTTGCTTGGCATGTTTGGGAGAGATTCTTGAGATAGGGGAGTATGCTCTTCTGTCATGCCCCGCAAGGGAACCAGGGAAGAGAACAAAGATTCTCTTAACAAAAGAAAACCTAAGTAAAAATTTATGAAAAATTTTGAACTTTAAAAAGAATTATGTAATCAAAACTTAAACTTAGATTCCTTCCAAGGTTCCCTTTTCATTTTAAATGCATGATTAATTCAAATCCATTAACTAAACTAACAACAAGATTTAATTCTCAAAGCAAACTGCATCATATCTTTAAGAAATACAAAATATTTTCATTTCAGCTTTCCATTTAAAAATCATCTATGAACAATGTAACTTATAAAATTTATCCAACTCATTTGATACATTAAAATATACTACATTTGGTTTTTCAATAGCTTCACTTAAACAACAATAATGAAAGCATGTTACATAATTTGGAATGTTACAAAATCTTTTTCCTTTCCAACATACATCTTAAACATAAAGTTCACATTTCCCTTTTCCCTTCTTCCTAAGTCTACCCATTCCAATTACATCATTTTGAAATACATTACTGATTACATTGCATTCAACTCCTCATAAGAGGTAACAAGATTATGCATCATGAAATATAATCACAAGGCCTTCATTCTTCAAATCTGGTACATAAGCAAGCATGAATCTTCAAGCATGTATCTGCAAAAGATACCTCGATAAAAATGTTTACCACCCAACCACGTGGATACATATAAGGCCCACTCCCCCGTGCTAGGAGATAAACACGAAGGTCCACAAAGAAGGAATAGCTAGGCCAAACCTAGAGTTGGGTAATCTTTCCCAAAATAGCAAATGAAAAGAGAGTCAAAGTATAGATCTTTCCCAAAAGGTTCTAAGGCTTGGGTAGAAACTCTAAGCAACAACCTAAGTGAGTGTCATCGCATAGACCTCACTCCTTGGGTTGTCCTGGTACTAGCCACTCTGGGCCCCGGCCCCCAAGTAGGCACATGCGGGATCGAATGCCTTTTGTACAAACAAGTGCCATTCAATCGTACCTACGCATAGGTACCTTCTCCCACTCCCATCCATAGCCTTTACTAGCACTAATGGCATGGGCGAGGCACATTTAATCTTTTTAATGTTTTAACCCATTCCCATCAGTTTAATTAAATTTTCACTTGTTAAATAACTCTTCAGTCGGTTATCCTGGTTCTAGCCACTTTAGGGCCCGGCCCTGCACTGAGAGCCACTCACTAGGTGTCGTTAGGTTTTCTACCCTCAACCCATACATCACAATTACATCATACACATAGTAGAAGCACATTGTAAACACATTTGAAAACTGCTACAAGGAATTGGAAATAATAGGATAGTTATATATGTTTAGAGAAATTAAGTACGTTTAAGAATGTTTAAAATGTCTTGACTCTAAACCCTAAACTGCTCCTTACAAACATTCTATCTCAACAAAGGCATCTAAATGTACTGAAAATAATCTCCACTAAACAAGGAATGAACAATCTTCAGGTTTATACAAAATTTCTTTCTAAACCTTAAACCTGGCTAATCCTGAAAATTGACTAAGTCTGATTTAATTAAAAATCTAAAATTTAAAAGTTACAACTTAACTCCTAGGAACCTGAAACCTATTCCAATGGATTCAAAGGGTACCTAATCCCTTTATACAAGTATAACTTAAAGTATAAGAAATTAAAGTACGTAAACTTATACTTACTTTACCGACCTAACTCAGTTAACACATTACCGACCTAACTCGGTTAACACTGAGCCGACCTAACTCGGTTAACACATTACCGACCTTACTCGATTAACACATTACTGACCTAACTTGGTCAACACACTGAGCCGACTGGAACTGCAGAGAACGACTGTCAACTTTGTCTTGCGGGTAAAACTGGGTGTTATGGGGACTAAGGTTGCCTAATATGAGCACGACCCATTTGAGATATCCCAGTTTCCCTTCAGAAACGGCCCATCAATCCTCCCTACCTATCTAACAAATATATTCTAGATCTGGGAAAAGAAAGGGTGGCACATAGATAGACATGAAACAGTAAGGTTACGACAAAAGTTCTAAAATTTGGAAGCGTTCATAATACATCCAGTGACAGTAAAATACACTACCCTACCAGATCAAAACCACTTCTACCCTTCCAGGGAGGTTTCACCATAGTGAACATACAAACATTCGTAAAATAACTTTCCACAAACACATTTCAAATACATAGAAAATAAAACATATATATATAGTTTTTGATTCTAAATAAAAAGGTAAACAATCATAATCTCATCGAGTAATAGATCATTCATATACACAAGATAATAATACTACAATAATGCATATATATATATATTTTGCAACCATAGCACAATATACAGAAACTTTTCCAGAAATCTAGATTTTACATTCATTCTACAAAATAAATCTACTTCTCAGGATGGATTCCAACCTGGAGTCATGCGAAGACTAGTTGGAGAAGAAGGAAGATCGAACCCTCTCCAATGTTTCCAACACTCCTTTGAATCCCTTTGCTCGCAATCTTCCAGCCTCTACCCGTAACAATCCAAATGCCAAACTCACAGGATAAATTTTCTACAACAATAATAATAATAATCCTCTTCTCCCAACTCCTTTTACACAGGAAATCTTTCCTGTAAATAGGATGGAGGAGGTGGTTGCACAGGTAATCCAACTGGTACAACCATCTCAACTATCCATCCGTTAAAGAGATGGTTTTGAAAACTCATTCCCGAAAATGGATAAATAAACTATAATCTGAGTCCCCAAATTTAATGATATTAAAATAAATATTATAATCTTAAAACAATTTATTAAATTATTCAACTATGGTAATAGGATAATCCTATTTACCATACCGCTAATTGATCTAATTATTTATTAATATAATAAATAACTACATGGTACTAATTATATATAAATATATGTATGCATATGCATATGTGTGCACTCATATGCCTATGTGTACATATATTATTATTATTACAAATATTATTACAAGCATAATATTATTATTATTAAACATATTATTATTTTTATTGCTATAGACTCTTTGTCGTTATTAGTATTATAAAATAATACCATAAATAAGGTACATTATTATTAATGTTAAACATTAGAATAACATTATTATAAACTATATTGTTTATTCATACCTTAATCCTCATTCTAAAATATATATGTATATATTAAGTAGTCACTAACATAGGTTAGAATTTTACCACTATTATTTAAAACCTTTTACTATTAATATTTCCTTAGACATTAAAATACCATAAAATTAATCCTTATCATGGGTATTAAAACCACATGATTTAATTGCACTCAAAATCACTCCTAATGAGATACGCTACTAAATCATACCCTCAAATCAATAGTAATTTACATCCATGATCTACTAACAGAATTGAACATATCATGAAGGCAAGAACTAGCTACAAGATCCACAATTCCATCAACTACAAAACCACATAAGACATTCACACAAGGGACTGACTCGACACTTCCCACCTAAGGATAAAAGTATCAAAGGTGAAGTTTCTTCCTATGGACCTGGTGATACCTCCGTAACAACAACAACGATCGAGAATTTTGAGGGATTGCTCAGACCTGTGAAGCCAGGTGGAGACGACACCTGGTACCTACAATCCTGCATCACCAAGAAGAGATACATATATATACATATGGAGATACAAATCAGATATATGCAAGTAGATGACCAGGATCGATACATCGTGTGGACCTCAACTAAGTGAGTAACTACGACTTCATCCTGGAGTCATGAAAAACACATCAGACACATCCATGAAACATAAAACATCATGATAGTAGTTAGATTCAAATAATTGGGTTAGATCCATATAAAAATAGATAATTTTCTAATCTCATAAACATGTAATTACTAACCATAAATGAGCATATTCATCATGTCATCATCCACAAAACATAAATGTAAATGTATAGTCTTGACCATAATAATAAAATGTCCAAATCAGAAAAGTCTAAGTATCACCATAGGAGAGGTATTACATCTTCACCCTTGTGGTGAACCAAAAACCTTGAACCTCAAGAATTAATCCACTCTTTGTTTAGCTTAGGATCTTTTAGCGGGCCTGCTCTTGAGCAATCAAGAGGAATGACCCAAGTGGGGACAACCTTGTCATCATTTTCCTTGGTGGCGAGTGATTCCAACTCACTATAATCTCAAGGCTATCAAGGACACAAAACCTTGGTAGACATAGTGCTTATCTTCACTTGATGTGAGTAACTTGTGGGATTGTGACCATGAGGAAAGCATTAAGCAAGAATGCTTAAGGTACTCTTGAGGTTGCGAGGTCCTAGTCCTTTATGAGGAGCAAGAGGGGTGCTATGAACGGAAACCCTTACTACAAACCATTAGATAGAGGCCACCCTATTTTAGCCGCTTAGCTTCTTGGTGCAAGGATTGATCCAAGTGGACTTACCCGGATCACCCCAAGACACTCACCATATGTGTTCCTTTGGTTGTGTTTTTGACACTTCCATGACAACACCAATATCTCTTGTGGGCAACCACTTGGTGTGAGGCAAGGGAGCATCAAGTTGTGGGCCACGTTGCTAAGTAATGAGCCTTGTCCTTCTAGGTAGTAATTGCTTGAATTGTCTTCGATTGTGCTATACCAATGTAAACATTCTCAACATTCAAACAAATGGTAGCATTCATAAGGTTCCCTATTTTGATATCACAAGTGCTTGTCTTGGCAAGGTTTCTTTTGCCCTTGTTTCAAGTGTTCTATGACATGTTTGATCCCATACTGTTTGCAAACCTATCTTTTATCTATTGCTACTGCTTGTCAAACTGAGAAATTGCACTGTTCAATCTACAAATTTGGTCCAAGCGCTTCAAAACTGATTTTTTCACGTTCACTGGTTAAGAGTCATATGATATTGAAGTATCCTTGCATACCCTCAACCAAGAATCCTGAGTCATTTCTACTGTCTTGTCATTGCTACAATTCAGAGTTGCTAAACTTGCACTTTAACCTGCTGTAGAGTGTCCTTTTCTATTCTTACTTGAAACTGGTTTGTTACTTACATGTTTAGATTTTTTCTAGACTGAAACAAATGAGCTAAAACTATTGGATTTGAGCTTAACAAATGCTACTCTTGATCACTTGTCGCATCACGGTTACCTCTCTAGCTACTTTCTTATTGAGCTTCTTGCTCGCTGCTCAGCTTTAGTCAATTGATTGCTGTAAGTGCTTGAGCACTTTTGATGAGCCATCACTCTATTGTTCAACTTTGACAAGTGATCTTTATTATCTTTTCTTATCTCAAATCTGAGAAACTTTGTCTCATTCTATTAGTCAACCAACATCTCTTTTCATGCCGGTTACAACTCGTTCTCAATTTGAGCAGGAGAGTCATCCTCCGTTCAATTATACACAGTTACCTTCTCCAACTAGACATTCAAAAGCACCCATTAGCAACAACAGTTCTAGTTCTGACCAATCTGAGAATTCTAAGGCTACACCATGGTATAAAGGAGGTTTCCTCTTTTCCGCATTCAAGACCCCCAAAAACACAGACAGTGTCTCACTCACTTTGATTGAACAAGAAAAGTTTCAACTCTTGCAAGAACACTTTGAGCGTAAGGATAATCAAGTGCGCTTAGACAAAGAACACAATCAACAAAGGATGGATGATACTAGGTGCATGGCTTATAGAGGGACATTTCATGAGCAACTTGAGACTAGTAATCATGAGCATAGACTTCTTTTTAATGGCAACAATGGCAACAACACGCCACCAAGATCTCCCCCAAGAACCACTTTTGCTATGCCTTCTTCACCACCTAGACCTCCTCCCTCTCAACATGAGGCAGAGGTTAATGATGAGATTTCTAGTAAGGATCTTATGAGATGTGAACAAGATGTGGATTTCCAATGAATGATGCATAAGCTTTTAGAGCGTAATGGTGATCAATATTTTCAATATATGACTTCTAGAGGATACAAGCTTCCTCCCGGCTATGATGTCAGACAAATTGTCCAACAAAGAGTACCAACTGAATTGGAAGTCCTTCAAGAAGAATTACGTCGGATAAATCAACGCCTTACCCAAATGGCATTAGAAAGAGAGCCTCCAAAGGTCTCTTTTGTAGAATCAATTTGTGCTCTTCCTTTTGATAAAGATCTATACATGGTCCCGTTTCCTAAGGATATTGAGGTTCCTAAATATGACAAGTATGATGGAAATGGTGACCCTCATGACCATGTGCATTATTTTTATGCTCTTAGTATGGACTTTCTTCATGAAGACACATATCTTCTATGCTTATTCCCTCGAAGCTTAAGAGGCCAAGCTTTGGAATGGTTTGCAAAATTGACACCACCGCTTAAGACTTTTGATGAGTTAGCTCAGCGATTTACCCAGCAGTACTCTTACAACATCCAACAACCTGTCACTGTGATAGATCTTGGTAATCTAAGACAACATCAAGGTGAGCCATTTGCAACTTAATTACAACGTTGGAGGTCATTGTATTCACGATATCCTTGTCAGCTACCCGAAAGAGAAAAGATTGACATTTTCGTCAACACACTTGTGCCTGAGCTATTTTATGATCTAAGGAAGCAACTGTTCTCCTCCTTCCATGACATGGTTGAAAGTGCATATCGGATTGAGGATGTAGCTATAAGAAAAGGGGATATTGTTATTAATAAAGATGCTAAAGGCAATGGTAAAGACAAGAACAAACCTTGGAATAAGAACAAGTATGTTGTTAATGATGGGGTTGTTGATGCTCCTAAAGTTAAAGAGCCCGCTTTCAATCTCTCCAATGCTATCTATGCAGCAAAACAACAAGAAGCTAGCAACACTCACAATGCTCCTAAACCTCAATATGCAGATAAGCCTAAGAAGTCATTTCGAAAGCGAGTCTATACCAAGTTGGCAAAACCTTATGATGTGATCCTTAAGACTTTGGTTGACAATGGATATCTTACACTTCCTGATAAACCTGGTAACTGGGATCCGATAAATAAGCCTGATTGGTGGAGAGAGGATCATTACTGCCATTATCACAGAAACAAGGGACATCCAACAGACAATTGTTTTAGGCTTAAGGATGATATTCAGGATCTTATTGAGAATGGTACAATCTCCACTGATGGCTTAACTAAAAATTATGATTACACAGCTTTCAAAGATCCTCTACCTAAGCATGATAAGGGGGGAACCTCTCAAACACATAAGAAGAATCATGATGCTAAGATCAATTACAAGTATCCTTCTAATACACCTGTGATCAACATGGTAGAGCCCGTTGAGAGCATTCTAATGATGAGGTCTCAAGATGATAATAACACCAATCATGGTAAGCCAAAGTTAGTCTTGCAAACACATGGTAGTTCATCTTCCCGAAGTGAGATACTAAATGCTGTTACTAGGGGGCAAGCCAAGATTGTCCTTAAAATTGTGCAAGATCCCAAGCAAGCTTTGCCTTCCAAACAAGTGGCTCCTTCAGCCACCCCTAGCTATGATCTTGTCCAACATTTGCAAAAGACACCAGCACAGATATCTATCCTTGAGTTGCTTCGGTTATCCCCTTCACATAGAGAGATTCTTGATGAGGCTCTACGTACAACACGTGTTCCCAATGACATTGATCCAAATCAATTTCAGGCTATGGTCAACCACATTTCATCTCCGCTATCTCTCTCCTTTTCTATAGAAGATGACATATCTATTGCTCACCTTCATAATCTAGCTTTACACATTGAAGTTCTAGTCTACAATACCCGAGTCCGCTGAGTCCTGATAGACAATGGTGCAGGGTTAAATATTGTTTCTTTCAATGTCATACAACAATTGGGTTTGTCAGAATTTGCTGTGGATTCTAAAAAGAAGATTACTATAAAAGCTTATGATGAAGTGGAAAGATCTTCCAAAGGTCTTGTCATGCTGCCTGTCCGAGTGGGCCCTGTCATGAAAGATATTAGCTTCCAAGTATTGGACATCCCACTCGCATATAACATTCTTTTGGGTCATCCTTGGATCCATGACATGCAGGCTGTTCCTTCCACTTATCATCAGTGCATCAAATTTCCATACAATGGCACTAAAGTTGTAATTCCTGGAGACCATACTATTGCTATCAATGCTCTTGCTGCTACTGAAAAATTTGTTCCTCATAATGAACCTTCTGTTGATCCTAGTACGTCTCTAGTTGCTACTGAGAAATTATTTAAGATGATGAGCCTTGGTATGGGTGAATATAAACTGGGTTCCTTTGCTTCTATACCTATTTCTCCTAGGTCATATGGGAAACCTTCTGATCCGATGAAGCCTTCCACTTCTGCTATGATGATCTTTGATACTTTTTCCATTCCTTTAGAGGCAGAACAAGAAGAACAAGCTATCCAAGAGTGGATCTATAGAGAGGATTCTAGAAATACTCCCATGCTCAGTAATTTAGACACAGATACAGATGAGTCACCGCTACACACTATGGCTCAAATAGGAGATGATCTTCCTTCTACTTCACTCCTTTGGGGAGAAGAATGTATATCTACTGATGATATGGATGTTGATATGGTTCATTCTTGTAGTAACCATCCCGACGTGGTTGATGGGTCTTATGTGGGGTCTGATGAGTTTGTTCCTCATATTGCCTTAGTGGACCACGCTAGTTCTTCTATGACAAGTCTAGATCTAGCTACTTTTGGAGCTTACCCTATAGGCTCAACCTCTTGTGTCACCAAAGATGACATCCTTCACATAAATACTATTGAACTAGTCACTTCATTTCATCTTGCATCAACACCTGTTACTTCTTCCACCAGCGAACTAGCCACAAAAAAGATTGAATCAGCAATCAAACATCACGGTCATCAAGTCAAAAGAAAAGAGCAATGGTCGGATGGTGAAAACCACATTGTGGCAGTATCCGCACCTAAGAAAAGTAAAAATAAAAATCTGCTAAAAAATAATGATTCTCAAATAAAAAATGACAAGCTGATTCTCTACAAAAAAATGGTGCACTACTTCAAGCATGATCTCATATCTGTTATATTTCAGCCTATTCCTAAAACTGAGAACAAAGTTGCTAATGCCTTGGTTGCTTCAACATCCATCTTACAAATGAAAAAGCATAAATTTTGCTTCAAGTTCCTGGTGGATGAATTACGCTCCTATCTTCCACCTCATATTCCTCTTGTAAATCCACCACACCATTCCTTCCGCCATCCCTTACACTTTGCCTTTGTCTCTGGTGACTTGTATAGGAAGGGTCTAAGCGGAACTCTCCTTAAGTGTCTAGAAATAGAGGAGTCAGAAAAAGTGCTAGCTGAAATCCACCATGGCATATGTGGATCACATTCTAATGATCCTCTGCTAGCTCAGACATTGCTCAGGGCTGGTTATTATTGGTCAAACTGGTTGAGACCTCCTATTGTCATAGTTGCAACATTTGGGCCTGGGGCCTATCAATTCTCTACATCAGAGGAAGCAGATTCTTGATGCCCATTTCTATCTGGGGCATCCTTTGTACATATTTTATGATCCTGAAAAAATACCAAAAAAAAATTCATATATGATGCTGAAAAAATCCTAAAAAGCATATAAAGTCCTGAAAAAATATAAAAAAATAAAAAAATTTTACAAAATAAAAAAAAAATTGAAAAAGTGCCTTGGTGAAAACCTGGAAACAGGCGCCTTGGTAGCAAAAATACAAAAAATTATAAAAAGTCCTAAAAAAATTGCAATAAATCTATCAAGTGGTGAAAACTTAGAAATAGGTGCTACTTGAGACCCTCTGCACCTATGTCTATCAGTCTTGTGTGGCGCTCCTTCACTCCACTTCTCGCTTTGCCTCTCCTAGCCTGGAATTGACTCTTGTCTTAGTCTAGGGGGCATACGTTGTTTTCAGCTTATCTTGGGTCTCTTTGTGCATCTAGGTTTCTTAGGCACCTCGCAAATGGTGTTTTTCAACACCACCCCAACTGTGTTTTTCAACACTACCCTCGTGTCGAGTGTTTCTCAACACTTATCAGATGTCCTACCCACAGTCTAGATGATGCAATATTTCTCACTGGCAGATGCGATACTCAAAGTTTGACTCTATGACCTACACACATGCACTTGATTCACTGAGATTTGTTTGACTTTATTTCTTTGCGTGCTGTCTATGATGATTTCTTTGCTAAGTGGTCTCTTCCTGAGAAGTTTTCGATGATGCATAGCTAGAAGACTGAGGGTATGAGAACATGTTTTATTTCTTTATCTGCTTTTGGGTATATTTTGTTGGTCCTCACTGTCATGAGCATTTATGCTAGTCTTACTTGACACTATGGACCTACAAGGTATTATCCTTGACTGTTTCGCGAGTGCATGCTTCTAGTCATCTTGACTTTCTTGTGTCTCGATGCGAGCATAATCTTGCTATATCAAACTTAGGTGATCTCACTACATTAGTCATCTGGACCTACACGTCTTTGATGCCTAGGTGGGATTTCCACATTTCTATTTGATATAGATCATATTCAGATTCACATATTTATGCTAGTATGTATTGTATGATCTTGCGACCCTACCAATAATGCTCAATGATGAATATTAGATGTCTATTGGCTTTGTAACCTTGCAAGTAAACCACTTTTCATGTAGCTTGCATTTTTAAGTTCATGTTAGTTTAGTTTTGCATCTTGCATATGAAGAGAGCTCTCCTTCATCTTTCATGGACTTGTTAATCAACTGCGCTCACCTTTTGCTTCTTCTCGATCATGTCTTTCACTTCTTGTCTTTCATATCACATCATTTTCCTTCATTTCAGGATCCAAACCCAAATCCAAGTTCACCTTGCTCATCCAAATCACCTTTTCCCCCTCTTTCGTGCAGTTGGTTAACCTTTTGAGGCCTGATCCTTCGATCTTCGCTGGGACATTCTTCACCTCTTCATCTCCATCTCTTTCAAACTTCTAGTCTTTCATTCACTTTCAATCTCAAGCTCAAATCCCCCTCCGTGGTGTTTCTGGGTTGAGGGACCACTTGGTTTGTGCCCCGGGTCCCATGTGTGTGGGCATACCTTCACTACTTGATGGTTGTTCTATTCTCTTTCTTCGATTATGATTTCTAGTGATTTGATCATGTCTCTCTTGCTTCTTCTTTCCCTCTACCTGGATTTCGCTTTTGATCCCGAGGGGGCAGATCATATCTTATTGGTTATCTCTTTCCTAAATGTTCAGTACTGTCGCTACCAGGCTGATCATGCAGGATTTGCTATCTCTCTGCACTTCATTCTTTGGAGTCAGATCGCTATCTGCTTGCTTTCTTGGCTAATTTGAGTTGCTTTGTGATCCCAAATTGATCTCACATTTCAACTTTATTCTTTGACTACATGTGTTCCCAGATCGATCACACATTAGTCAAAGAGGGGCAAATGTATACACCTAAAAATGGTCACCTAGACTATTAGCCCCTTGCTAGCATTTTTGCTAAAATCATCAATTGCTTATTCTTGATCAAATCTTAGCTCTATCATTTATTCGATTATTTTCTATGGGCTAACCATCTTATCCTAAGTTTTTATTTATTTAAAAAGAATTCCCTCCCTTTTTAATAAATAAAAAGCCCCCACTTTTCCTCTTATCCTAAGTTGCACAAATAAAACATTATTCTTATTTTATAAAAAGGGAAAAAATACTTTTTGTCTCATATGGACACAAAAGTCAACTCCTATTTTCTCATTGGAGGATACTTGTGCACATGGATTGCTCCTCTTTTAAGCTCCACCGTTGATTAAATATTTTGCCTCTTAATCTCTATGGTCCTTTCCTCCTCATTTCCTATAAAAGAAGAGTTGTCTTCTTCATTCTAGATCCCCAACTTTTTATGCTAATATTATGCTGCAGGTTTTCTAGGTCATCTTGGAACTTTTGGAGACATTCTTGCATCTAGGGTTTGAAGATTTAGAACATTGTTGGCATTCATCTTGGATCTTCATCAACACTCTATCTTCTTGTCTTCATTCTTGCATCATCATGACTTTCTTGCTTCATAGTTAGATTTCATTTCTTGCATAGTAGCTTTATTTTCATGGCATTCTTAGCTTAGATTTCCTTTATGCTTTAAATTAATTCATCTAGTTTAACTAGGAGGCTTTGTAATACTTGCATCTTTCATTTCCATAGTTTAGCTTGCATTTTCATTCTTAATCTAGCTTGCATTGCATTTCATTCTTGATTCTTGAGGATATTGGCATTCTTGCCCTTGTCTTCATTGAACCTCCCATTGCATGGTTTACTAGCAAGGTTATGGGCTAAATAGCTCTAGCTGAGAGCATTCTTAAAAGCCCTTGCACTCCATGCTTAGGGAGCTATGGATTGATTTGTGAGAGCTCATTCTTGAGTTTCCTTGCATTTAATGATCCATAGAAGTGTGACACATTTATAGCACACAATTGGCTCTCCATGATTTAGTGCTTTGTTCTAGAATTAATGTATTTGCAACGTCCTTTGATTCCTTGACTTAAATGCAAAGTCTAAAGTAGTTTGGATTCCTGCATCTACTTCCTTCTTTGTTTTCTCACTTTTAGTAGGACGACCTCTTTTTGGAGGACAAGATAATGGTGACTTGGGAGGGATTCTCTCTGATTAAGAAATGAGCAGCCATGGTACGGGGACAATGGCCTGGTTGTTTGGAGAGTGAGGCGAACAATTTGGATGAATATTCTCCTATTGATAATCTTTAGCAAACACCTCATCTGCAATTTCTTCAATTTTTTCTTCAGCAACCTAAATGAGGAGATTGTCAACCAAATCATCAAAATCCTTTGTACAGGCGAATTATCAAAATTCTCCAAAGGACTATATATTATCAATCTTTTTTAGCGAATGTAGTTGTAAGCTCTGGTCTGGGAAAGACCACAGACAATCCGATTTAGCAAGGGAAGAGTAATATTCTTTGATCTTATTGAGCTCCAAACTTTGAAATTTAATATCCTTGTTCCTAGCCTTCGATTCCACGAGCGAATCACCGATAGGAAACTCCGACAAAGTATTACTGATCATGTTTGGATCAGGCTGATGATCCACATACTCCAATTCTAGCAATTGATCAGTAATATGGGACTCCCTTAAAAAATTATTATTACTCATTTTGTTTAGATCAAGTTGTTGATCCATATCTTCCTCAGAGTTATGAGGGGATAAAAGGACGTTCACTTGAGCATTGCACGTAAAATCGGGATCCTGAGATGCATGAGATTCATTTTTTAATAAACGATAGGACGGATCTAATGTTGGATCCTGACATACTTTGATAAATTAAATGCTGAAGTGAAATGGCCCAGGGTGTCTTCTTTTCTTGGACCATTGAAGGATCATCTAATACAACCTTTTGTCACCAAGAGCCATTAAAAGAATTTATAGAAATACTCTGTCGGTAGGGTTTCTAAACATCAAGAAGATGGCTATTTAGTCGCCAATAGCTTCAACCAAATTTAATTCTCTGTACTCCGAAGGTAAAGAGGGAAGATTCACCCAGAAGGGCATAAATTTACAAATAATTTTGAAAGGATGAAAATTCAGAGTCAGTTAAAATTATAATCTTCATGTCCTTTAAGAAACCATATCTTACATTTGTTTATCCTATCACTGTGCTCTTTGCTTCTAAAAATAGCAATAAAGAAACCATTTCCTTCATCTATATTGACTACCTTATTAACCCCTGCCCATTTGAATCCCAACACTTACCAATAGGAGACCTTTGTCGAAGTTCATCAATCTGCTCTTAAAGGCTATCCTTGGAAAATGAAATGGATAGAGTACCGCGCTCCTTGCTCAACTTTTGAACCTCTTTGAGTATAGGGCTTTTTAGGGACCCATTGAAGAATTTCTGCCTTCTCTTGCCACTATCTACGTTGTTTGGGCTTGAGCTTTGCGGGCCCAAATCGCTTAGATTTCTTGTTTACGGAAAAACCCTAGCATTTTTCTTCGACTTCTTTGAATTGAAGGGACCTCTGTCAGATTCTTTCTTCTGAAATTGGACATCATGTAAATTCCTCCGTAATGGAATGGAGTTGGGGAACGTCAGGATTTCCCTTGAATGCTTCGAATTGAGGACATTTCTGGATGAAAAGACTCGATTGGGAGATCGAAGAAGCCGTTTCTGCCTTCTAGGCTGGGGAAATCGATCCTGAAAAACCCTATTGCTGATCCATAAAATTGCAACATATATGTTCAGTAAGATAAATTATTCACATCTATGTCAGAAATTTCATATAGCTGCAATAAATTTGTTAGTGAATGTAATAAAAAGCTATAAACAGCTCTACAAGACCCTTGATGTTTTTGAAATTTCTTCTCATTCAAAAACAACGATGACGTATCTATTGTAAATATTTATTCCCACAGACACAGTTAAGTCGGTGCAATGAGGTTGCCTGCAAAATAACACTCCGTGAAAGTTAGAACAAAAGCGAAAAAGGAAAACATACAACAGAAGCAGTAAAATGAAGCAATGCCCTCAGGATGTGCCCTAACACTTGCATTTAAAGAAAAATTTGGCGAAATCAACGGCCAAGCGAAAAAAGACGCCATCATCGAACGTTGGCAATTCTTTTAAGTTTTCAATACCTTACGCTCGAGAATGTAGATACGGAGGTATAAATTCCGTAGAAAGAAGGCCGCCTTTCAACACCACGTGAATGAGAACTGGGCAGCAGTCATCAGTTGTCAATTCCTACTTGTCTTCAACCTCCAGCATTCTCAGCGCAGCCATGTCACAATCATTCTAGAGTCACCTTATCATTCTAGAGTCTAAGGTGAGGAATATATAATTTAGGATTTCTCAGTGAGGAACATTTATAGTGTATGCCTTTAATTTTAATAATGATCTGATATTTCAGTTGCTATTAGGTGTTATTTAATATAAATATTTAATTTCAAGAGAAAATGAATTCAAGCTATTTATTTGTATTGACATTTTAGTAATTCATTTTGATTATATAAAATTATTGAATAGAAAATAACTAAATTATTTATATTATTTATAAGCATATTATTCTAAATTTAATATTGGAATGTTGTATATGTATGTTTTAAAAGAGTACATTCACTTTCTTTCATACTTTTCTTTATGAATTTTTTTTTATCTTTGAATTTGAACTTATAGTTAGACTTGAAAGATATGTTCTTTGTTGTGAAATTATATTAATAAGATAATGTTAGCTACCATCAAATCTAATAACAATATAATTATTCTTATATTTAGATTATTCCATTTTCATAATTACCATGTTTTCCTAATGTAAATCATCTTACCACACTCCCACTTATTCAAGTTTTAGATCTCTTGATGTAATCATTTCTAACTTATCAACCACACATTTTATTTGTTGACACCTTGCTATTTGGAAATTCATCAATGAGTGAAGCTAAACCATTATGTTGGTAATGGAAAAATACCGACTAACATTCTTGAGACAAAAAGTAAATGTATCCAAATTAATGTTTTTTAATCTTTAACACTCCCATATCCATATTAGCCTCCTTACAAATTTTTTTGGGTTTTAAGCTGGACAACCTTCATTGCAAATATTTGGATATATTTTTTCCAAGGAGCTAATAGATCATCTTATTGGACTTATATTATATCTTCCATTATAAAGAGAATATTGTTTTCGAAAGACAAGTTGTTGCCTCTGATAGGAAGATTACTTATGATTAAGTCAATTCTCAATACCATTCCAAATAACATATTGATAGTGCTTTAGGGTCTGAAACGAATCCTTGGATAAATTGTGAAGAAGCTAAGAGATTGTTGGAAGTGGTGAAGCTTCTTAGAGGGGGGGGGGGGGGGGGGGGGGGGGGGTGAATCAGAAGATAACAATTTAACCACAATTACAGAATATGAAACAATAAAATTCTATTTTCACAAGCATACAAGATGAAAAGATTGAATCACATGAAATGAAATCAACTCATAGACAAGACAAGATTTTTGCCGAGTGGGAAACCCTCAAAACCAAATGGTTTTGTCATAGGGAGAAAAACCACTCCAATGAAACCTGTAGATTTATTGAGCAATAACCCTCCTTTTACAACTGCAGCTTCAACTGCCTGGGCTTTAGCCCTTCAATTCTAACCACTAAAATGAAACTTTGTCAATACAGTTTTGTATATATAACTATATGTTTTTCTTCATCACATACACCTTATATATAAAAACTGTTTAAGATAGTGCTTGCAATGTTTTGCATATCAGACTAAAACTATTTTTTTTCACACACTGATACAATCATTTTTTTCTTTTTTATAGAAAAAAACTTTCAATGCATGTTTGTAGAGGAGTACATAAGAGTAGTTGCAACCAAATTTAGAACTATTTTTACACAATAGTTATTGATTTTTAGATATTTTTCAAAACCTTCATGAAACACTTTTTTTTAAACATCCTTCATTCTCAAAGCAATGCTTTCAAAGAAGAGACAATTTTATATTACTAAATCATTTATATAACTATCAAAGTAACCACAAGAAACCCACGTTCTCAGTAGATGTATTTTTTAATATTTACATGAATTGCAGTAATATCAGTTACAGATACATAACTGAAATAAAATCAGTTTGACAACTAATCAACCACCAATAGAAACCATACCCTCTGTTAGGGTTCTTTCATACGAATTGAATCACTTTTAAATAACCCATTTTGAGATAACAAAACATGATGATTACCAAAAGACACATATCTTTTAGATGTTTGAAGCAGATGTGAAAACCCCAATTCTATTCAGGTATATTGAAGAAAACTTGTAAATTGAGAGATGCTAGCTTCCGTGAACCATTATTAAAGAAATAGAAGAGAAAAAAAACATACCTATTGTCCATGTCCAAAACTAAATCAAAAAACCTCATTTTCTATTTCACATAAGCTACTCATAGTGACTTCTTGGTAAACCAATATGCTGTGTCTCATCAGTTGTTTCATGCTCACAATATAGAAAAATAAATTGTCAAAAATGAACTTTGAACTTTGATTTGTGCTCAAACACATGCATACAAGAAAAACTGAGCAATGCCTTTACCAATCATTCTGAGCAACGTATCATTAGAACCAGATTTGTATATTGTTCATCATACTAAAAACCCATAAAAAATATGGATCTTATAGACATCTATGAAGCTGCATAAGAACACTCATGGCGGCAACTCTGCTGTAGGTTTTTTCAAAATACTTTCTTTTACAAAATAAACTCAATTTATGAGTCAAGGAGGATGTTAGTCACTAACCAAAGTTTTGGAGTCTGCCATACGAATGTGCCAAGTGGCTTTCTAACAGGCAAGTTAAATAACCATAGGGTTTAATAACTCAGCATCAAAGTTGAGATAAATTAATATTTAAAATGACAACTGTAGATGTGTACCCAAACAAGTTTAGTAAATTGTAAACTTAATCAAACACCTGCTGTCAAATGCCACGTAGGGTCAGAATTCAACCTTACAAGTTGTGGTTGCGTCAAGGACAAAAAATCCAACAAACTCCCCCATTGTCCTTGAGGCAAAGTAATTTTCTTTCTGTTACACATCTAAATGGATGATTAAGATGATAAGCATAATATAGAACTTCAAACCATCTCAGGTACCTAAATATGCCTGACACAATGAATCATATAACCAATAGGATAAATCAGAAACCTCCTCTGTCAAATTGAAATGCTCTGTCAGATAAACAAAAAACTCTTTGTAGGATAAACAGTGAATCAGAAACCATCTCTAAATTTCTGTAAAACTAAAAATGTAAAACTGAAAATCAACTCTCTTAACTCTCTATAAAATCAACTTCTGTAAAACTGAAAATGTAAAACTACAAATCAACTCTCTAGAAAACCAACTTCTGTAAAACTGAAAATGTAAAACTGAAAATCAACTCTCTCAAAAACCAACTAATGTCTCCCCTATTTTGCTTCAAGGACAAAAGGTACTGCATGTGGAAAACAAAATATGTCTGTGAATAGGAGAAGAAACCGACAAATAGACTCCCCCACAAGGGAAAAAAAAAAACTTAGTGTAGTAGAGAAAGATAAACAACACCCATCTAAGTGCGGAATTGTTCAAAAGAAGCTCGGGGAAGAGTTTTAGTGAAAATATCTGCCACTTGTGCCTGATTAGGAACATAAATCAACTTGAACTCATTGCCAAGAACATGATCACGCAAAAACTGAAGTTTGATGGCCACATGTTTGGTGCGAGAGTGCATAACTAGATTTTTACTTAATTGAATAGCACTCATATTATCACATATGATAGAAATAGGTTTAGAAATCTGAATACCAAGATCAGATAACTAATATGTCATCCAAATTAGCTGAGTACAAAAAGTAGTACCAACAACATACTCAGACTCACAAGTAGATAAAAGTGACACAATCCTATTTCTTACTATGCCAGACAACCAAACGATTACCTAAGAAAAATGTAGCACCACTAGTGCTCTTTTTGTCATCTGAGCCACCCCAATCTGAATTAGTATATCCAAGAAAAGTGAAATCATCAGTATGGGGATACCATAAACCAAAATCAAGAGTACCTTGAATGTACTTAAAAATCCATGTAACAACATTAAGATGGGATTATTTTGGAGTAGATTGAAATTGAGACACAAGACAAATAGCTTGCATCAGATCTGGTCTAGATGTGGTAAGATATAACAAATTACCAATCACAGATCTGTAATAAGTTTGATCCACTAGAGGTGAATCATCATCTTTAATGAGTTTGCACCCTATTTCCATAGGTGTGCTAATAGGTCAACAATCTATCAGATTAAATTTCTTTAAAATTTCTTTGGCATATTTTGATTGAGACAAGAATAAACCATGCTCAATCTATGTTACTTGTAGACCAAGGAAAAATGTTAGCTCACGCAAAAGAGACATCTCAAATTTAGATTCCATCATATCAGAGAAATGCTTAGACAATGCATCATTAGTTGACCCAAAAATAATATCATCTACATAGACTTCCACAGCTAAGATTTCTCCATTAACATTTTTAATATATAAAGTGTTGTCTGCACTTCCTCGTGTAAAACCATTTGTTGTAAGATGCTTATCAAGTCTGGAATACCAAGCACGAGGAGCTTGTTTTAAGCCATACAATGCCTTTTTAAGATGATATACATAATCAAGTTTATCAGATGACTCAAACCCCTCTGGTTGTTCCATATAGACTTCTTCATCAAGATAACCATTTAAAAAAGTAGTTGTAACATCCATTTGATAAATAGTGAATTTTTTGAAACTAGCATATGCAAGAAAGATTCTAATGGATTCTAACCTTGCAACCGATGAAAAAGTCTCACCAAAATCAATACCTTCCTGTTGAGCATAACCTTTACACACAAATCTGGCTTTATTCCTTACTACTTTTCCATCTTCATTAAGTTTATTTCTAAAAATCCATTTCCCACCTATAACATTCTTGTTATCAGGTCTAGGAACAAGTTCCCATGTCTGATTTATCTCATTCTGATTTATTTCATCTTTCATAGCATTCATCCAGCAAGGTTCAATCAAGGCTTTAGTCATAGTTTTTTGTTCAAAATTTGATAAGAGACAAAAATGTTCTGCAATATGAGCATGTTCATCAAGTTTGGCTTTATTTCTAGTTAGAATTCCTCCCTCTACAAACCCAATGACTTGAGATTCAAGATGTCTTTTTGCTATGATTTGAGAAGGAGTCTTCAAAGGAATTTTTTATTTTTGAGAATCTGAACAATGTTCTTGATTTGAATGATCAGAATGTTCTTGATTATCAATATCTGTCTTATGATGTTCACAAGACACATGTTCTCTTCTTTGTAAAGACTCTTCTTCAACAACTTTCATTGTTATTATATAATAAAGAGCTTTCATCAAAAACCACATTAATTGCTTCAATGACTTTATTCAGCCTTGTATTATAACATTTAAAAGCTTTACTTTGCGTAGAATATCCTAGAAAAATACCTTCATCAAACCTGGAATTAAAACTGTCTAACAAATCACTGTCCTTCTTAATGAAACACTTACAACCAAAATTTTTAAAATTCTTAACATTAGCTATTTTTCCATGCCAAAGTTCATAAGGAGTATATGTTGTTCTTACTCTGATTTGAGCCCTGTTAAGAATATGCATAGCTATATGAACAACTTCTTTCTAGAATTTATTAGGTAATTTTTCTTCATTCAACATAGTTCTAGCCATTTCCTTAATTGTCCTATTTATCCTTTTAACAACACCATTTTTATGTGGTGTATGAGTAGTTGAAAACTACCTCTTAATATCATGTTTTTCACAATATTCTAAGAATTCTTGAGAAGTGAATTCTCCACCTCTATCAGATCGTAAGCACTTTAACTTTAGATCAGTTTCTCTTTCAACCATTTTCCTGAATATTTTGAAGCATGAAAAAGCTTCAGATTTAGGTTTCAAGAAGGTTACCTAGACCATCCTTGAATAATCATCTACAAATAACATGAATATATTACACCATTTAGGGATGGAGTTTTAGTAGGACCACATAGATCAATATGAACAATTTTTAGAGGCCTATTAGAAAAGTACTCCTTAGTTTTGAAAGACATTTTGGTTTGTTTACCTTTAACACATTCTTCAAAAAAAATTTCAAGTTTACTAATTAGAGGTAAACCTCTAACCTTTTTATTTTTGCTGACCCTAGCAAGATTATCAAAATTTAGATGACCTAGTCACTTATGCCATAACCAATTTTCTTCTACTTGACTTACAAGACAAGTATTAATCAGTGAAGATTCCTTTATAGTAGAATCAATTAGGTTATCCATATTTCATCATGTTCTTAGTCCATTAGCAACAACTTTTTTCTTACTTTTGATAAAACATCCTTTAGCATTAAAGGAAATTGAATAGCCACTATCACAAATTTGACTAACACTCAGAAGATTATGTTTTAGTTCTTCTACATAATAAACATCATGAATAGATGTATCTATATTAAGAAATATTGAACCACGACCAGTGATATAAGCACCTGAGTAATATCCAAATTGAACAAATCCACCATCAAAATCTTCTAGAACCTTAAACTTTCTTTTGTTGCCTGTCATATGATGAGAACATCCATTGTCCAAAACCCAAGTAGCCGATTTATTGGCAAACAGAGCTATTTCAATAATCAAAGACTTTTCAATGGGTTTCCATACTTGTTTAGATTTTAAATGAAGCTTACACTGATTAGCAAAGTGTCCATAATGAAAACATTTAAATCATCTAATTAGGTTCTTGAAACCATACTTTTGTTTGTTCATCTTACAGTTGAATGCTTTATGACCAAAAAGATTGTAGTTAAAACAATAACCTTTGAAATAACTCAAACTTTGATTTGAAGTTTTTCTTTTGTCATTTACTCCAGCTTGTTCAATCTGATTTTGTAACAGAACAAGTTTCTTGTCTTTTTCAACAAGAGATTGTTTTTTATTTTCAATAAGCTGATTTGTTGTTTCTAAATCATTTTTCAATATCCTATTCTCTTTTTCAAAATCTAATATCAATTTCTTTTGCTTCTTAAGTTCTTGTAAAGAACAAAGAAGTTCTTTTTCAAGATCAATATCTTCATCTGAATCAGATGAAGATTCTGATTTTCTAGTTTCAAGAATAGGAACATTAATAATTTCAGCCATGAATGATACTTCACCTTCTTCTTCAGAATTACTTGATTCTTCACTAGAGTCCTCTTTTGACAAAAGACTTTTCTTTTTGAAGTTCTTGAAACCCTGATTCTAATTCCAAGGCTTCCTTCTAGAAATCTTTTTAGTTTTCTCATTATTGTCATCTTGATCAGCATAAGGACATTTTGCAGCAAAATGTCCTAGTTGACCACAACTGAAACACTTAGGTTTTCCTTGATATTTTTTCCTCATTTTCCTAACTAATAAAGCTTCAAGGGCACTAGTTAAATCAGTATCACTTTCATCTATTTTCTCAGCCTTAAAGGTTGTTTCTTTTGATGTAGAAGCAGCTTGATTGCTGATTCTCATTTCATATGCAGTGAAAGTTCCTTCCAGCTGATGTAGGGTCATTTTAGAAAAAAAATTCTTCTCTTCTAAGGTAGAGATTTTAATTTCAAATTTAGGTAGAACTATTCTAACTACCTTTGAAATAATATCATGATCTTCAATAGTCTCTCCTAAGCCTTTTCTTGCATTTACTACTTCATCAACACATAAAAAATAAGCAGCTATACTTTCATCTTCATTCATCTTCAAATTATCAAACTGAGCTTTTAACATTATCAATTTTGATTCTTTAATTTTCTCATCTCCTTGATAAGTAGTTTCTAACTTATTCCAAATATCATTTGCAGATTTACAATACATAACTCTAACAAACACATCTTTAGTAAGACCACAAAGAATAGCAAATTTTGCTCTCTTGTCAAGTTCATATTTGGTTTTCTCATTAGGATCTATAGGAACAGCATTAGGAACAATATACTTTTTCTCAACTACTTCCCACATACTAATGTCTAAAGAATTAATGAAGGCTTCAATTCTTACTCTCTAGAAAACATAATCACTACCATCAAATAGTGGAGCTCTACTCAGAGAAGCACCCTTTTCTTGAGCCATTTCACTTCCAAAGAATCCCTAGATAATCCCTTATAGGCAAACCTAGAGAGGGATCCTAGCTTTGATACCACTTGTTGGAAGTGGTGAAGCTTCTAAGAGGGGGGGGTGAATCAGAAGATAACAATTTAATGACAATTACAGAATATGAAATAATAAAACTCTATTTTCACAAGCATACAAGCTGAAAAGATTGAATCACATGAAATGAAATCAACTCACAGATAAGACAAGATTTTTGCCTAGTGGGAAACCCTCAAAACCAAATGGTTTTGTCATAGGGAGAAAAACCACTCCAATGAAACCTGTAGATTTATTGAGCAATAACCCTCCTCTTATAACTGCAACTTCAACTGCCTGGGCTTTAGCCCTTCAATTCTAACCACTAAAATGAAACTTTGTCAATACAATTTTGTATATATAACTATATATTTTTCTTCATTACATACACCTTATATATAAAAAATATTTAAGATAGTGCTTGCAATGTTTTGCATATCAGAGTAAAACTATTTTCTTTCACACACTGATACAGTCATTTTTCTCTTTTTTATATAGAAAAAAACCTTCAATGCATGTTTGCAGAGGAGTACATAAGAGTATTTGCAACTGAATTTAGAACTATTTTTACACAACAGTTATTGATTTTTAGATATTTTTCAAAACCTTCATGAAACCCTTTTTTTTTAAACATCCTTCATTCTCGAAGCAATGCTTTCAAAGAAGAGATAGTTTTATATTACTGAATCATTTATATAACTGTCAAAGTAACCACAAGAAACCCATGTTCTCAGCAGGTGTATTTTTGAATATTTACATGAACTAAAGTAATATCAGTTATAGATACATAACTGAAATAAAATTACTTTGACAACTAATCAACCACTAATAGAAACCATACCCTCTATTAAGGTTCTTTCATACGAACTGAATCACTTTTAAATAACCCATTTTGAGATAGAAAAACATGATGATTACCAAAAGAAACATATCTTTTAGATGTTTGAAGCAGATGTGAAAACCCCAATTCTATTTGGGTATATTGAAGAAAACTTGTAAATTGAGAGATGCTAGTTTTCGTGAACCATTATTTCAAAAATAGAAGAGAAAAAAAAACATACATGTTGTCCATGTCCAAAACTAGATCAAAAAACCTCATTTTCTATTTCACATAAGCTGCTCATAGTGACTTCTTGGTAAACCCACATACTGTGTCTCATCAGTTGTTTCATGCTCACAATACAGAAAAAAAAATAAATTGTCAAAAATAAACTTTGAACTTTGATTTGTGCTCAAACACATGCATACAAGCAAAACTGAGCAATACTTTTACCAATCATTCTAAGAAAGGTATCATTAGAACTAGATTTGTATATTGTTCATCATACTAAAAACCCATAAAAAATATGGATCATATAGACATCCATGAAGCTGCATAAGAACACTCATGGCGGCAGCTCTACTGTAGGTTTTTCCAAAATACTTTCTTTTACAAAATAAATTCAACATATGAGTCAAGGAAGATATTAATCACTAACCAAAGTTTTTGAGTCTGCCATACGGATGTGCCAAGTGGCTTTCTAACAGCCAAGATAAATAACCACATGGTTTAATAACTCAACATCAAAGTTGATATAAATTAATATTTAAAATGACAACTATAGACATGTACCCAAACAAGTTTAGTAAATTGTAAACTTAATCAAACACCTACTTTCAAATGCCACGTAGGGTCAGAATTCAAGCTTACAAGTTGTGGTTGCGTCAAGGACAAAAAATTCAATAGAGATTGCTTGTGAAAAGGTAATCTGGACAACAAAGCTAATCTTTCCCTTATCTCTTGGGAAAATATTTGTAAATCTTAATGTGAAGGACAATTAAGTATTCATTGTCTAGATGATAGAAATATTAATCTTAGAGCTATGCTAGTATGAAACTTATACTCTAGACAAACATCTAAATGAGCACATATTTTGTAGTTCAAATATATGGATTCCATTCAGCCAAAGAGAATTTTAACAATTTAAAACCCACGAAAAGGATCCACTATTTGTAACTTAATTCTTAAATGTAGAGAGGCAATTTTTCCTTACTTTTATAAGGCCATGTTTTGGGAAGATTTGTTAAAAGGAGCCCCACGTAATGTAGGTCTTTTAGTGGTTAAAAAAATATTACAAAGTTCTTGGAGTACATTGGTCAATGATTGTTACAACTAAAAGTTTTCATTTCACGAAAGGATTGACTTGTTAATTCCCAATACAACCATTAGACTTATAGAACATGCAAGAGGTTGTTAAACCACGTCACAAATCTCGAAGGGGGAGGATTGAGACTAGTCCAACAATCCCCCCATCTATGTCACCTGAGGGAATTCAAGCCTATGACCAATCTCCAACACCACTCGCTACAACTAGTGGCTATCGTTGAACCAAAAGATCAACTTGTTAATGCCCAATAAAACCACTAGACTAATAGAAGACACAAGAGAATGTTAAACCATGTCACAAATCCTAAAGCGAGATGATGGCAATTAGTCCAACAAAGAGTACATTATTATATCACATTTAGAGACTCATTTATTTCAACTCTCATTTTCATTAGAATAAAAGAATATTTTAGTATCGATCCTAAAGGACACATCTCTCCATATATCTAATGAATCAAATAGCCTCATTTGGGATTCATCTAAATCAGGACTATATTTAGTCAAACAAGGATATCTATAATTAAGATCTATAGGTACGAAGGGTAATTATAGGGCATTCTAATTCTGTTAGAATGATGTTGTATTACTAAAGGTAGGATAGGCTTTCCAAGTTGGGTAATTTCTTAAAGTTCAATTTAATTTTTATCTATAATCAATCGGTTGGAATAATACACCACCCCCTCCTTTAATGTCCTTTTTCCGAAGAATATTGTTCTTGGCTTCAAAAGAAATAATTTTCTCTTCCTCTCTAGAAAATTCTCTTTTTGAGGTTTTTAATATCTGGCCCCTTCTTCACATAGACTCTTTTTTTTTCAGTTCTCTAATAGTATGCCACTCAAGAATATTAGAAAAGATATCAAATGGATACATCTAGTAGAAGCAACCATTAAGTTTAATTTAGATGTTTTCTAAAAAATAAATCCAAGCCCTTCAGGGATAGGTTGTAAACTTAGGGATCATAATAGGATATTCATAGTAGCACGGGCTTCCAAATTGTCTTCCTATATAAATAAAATTGCAAATGCTTCAACATTAATTAAAGGGCTCAAATTGGCAATTCTTCATAAAGTTCATAGTATTGAAATTGATGAGGATTCTCAAGTCATCATCAACCTCCTTATATAAAAAAAAAATTAATAGATAGAAATCAAAATATATCTTCTCACAAGAATGGAATATTCTTTTGAGCTTTAATTCATGCTCTTTTGCAAACTTGTAAAGGAAAAGAAATCAGATCGAAGAATTATTTGCAACTATAGAAATTAGGATTTAGGGTGATGATAAAAAATTCTCAGAAGATGAACTTATTTAACATTATAATTTACATCTTCTTTTCCCAAATCTAATTGACAATCTTTTTTATGAGATTCAAATGTCTAAAAGAGAGAGATCACAATTTTTTGTCAAGGCTTGCATGTTTAATATTCCTCATTTGTTACTATTTTGGATGTCGTATGGGATCTTTAGTGGAAATGTCAAAGTTGTCTAGACAAAAATAGAGCAAGAAACATTGATAATTAGAATATAATGTGGATAGGATGCTCAAAGTGAACAAAGTCAACATGGGGTCACTAATGTGGATTTTTTATAATCTAACATTGTGGTTTATTTTGTAGTTACCCACACATTGGTCCAAATACACTTCTGAGCATTCATATATGCCCTTAACAATTGTCCTTCCATTTCTCTACCCTTTAAAGGTTATTGATGCAGGAGCATCCTGGGTGTAAGAGCAATCTCGCATCACCCAAAAATATTTCTATTTTTATTTTCAATAAGGGCTATTTTATGCAGAGCTGCTATTTATGGAAAGTTACTATTTTTGGTAATTTTTGTATGTGCTTAGAATGATCTAATTTCTTTCTTGGAGGTTCATTTTGGTCATATAAGTCTACCAGTAAAGTTTCATTTCCAGATCAAGTGTATATTGGAAGATATTGAAGATTTTTAGTATTCGCAGCAGGGTACAAAAACTTTGAACTTAGTTTTGAAGGCTTTAGAGGCCCCGGACGAGGTCAAAAATTTGGGTGACGGGCACTTGTGCCAGTCAAGCCTGTAGAGCGCTTCGTGGCATTTCTAAAATGGGGTTATAATAGCTGATCGGGTCAATTGGTGATGACTTATGGTCTTCGGAAGTTGGGCCACCTAAAATGGCAGAAAATAATTTTCTTCAAAATTTCTGTTTGAGTTTCAAAGGTTATCTTGAGCTGACTATGATGTAATAAAATGTAAAATAAAATAATTCTAAGTTTGGTCGGCCTTATTGGCTAAAATTCTGGAACATTCCCAGGCGGTGAAAAAATTGCCTATATAAGGAAGGCTGTATTATTGTCTTAGGCAGTTCATAATAGTTCTGGGTAGTAGATCTGGGTAATAGTTCGAGGCTTTGTCCTACAGAATATTGTAAGGGAATGCCCATGTGGCTTTGCATATTGTAATTCTGAAAGTTTGTAATTCCACATTTGTGGAGATAATAAGAAGCCAATTTTCTGTTCTTGCATATTGTTGTTGTTTCTCTATATCTGTTATGTGTTTGTGGTATTAAGGGGAGCACCCTTCATCAAGTGGTATCAGAGCCAGGTTTTCTTGAGTGTGTAAATAGATCGCCGACTGTGAGGCAGTTTGCACCAGGACCATGGTTAGGGTTTCAGCGCGCATCGTGAAAATGCCTCCACGAAGAGAACGTGGCGGAAGAGCTGGTGTTGTGACACCTGAGGTTAGAGAGCTGCAGAGACAAGTGTGAGCATTGCAAGAAGAGATTCGTAGAGGAATGAATCTTAATGTCAAAGATGAAAGTGAGGATGAAGTTGAAGAAGAATATCAAGAAGGAGAAGTTGAAATTGTGAACCAGGAGGAAGAAAGACTTTTTCGGGTGATTTCCAAGATTGAGAAAAGACCTAAGATTGAGGTTCCTACATTTTCTGGAAATCTTAACCCAGAGGAATTGATCGACTAGATCAATGAATGTGAGGAATATTTTGAGTATGAAGATGTTGAAGATCCTGATAGGGTCAAATTTGCGAAGGCCAGATTGAAAGGTCATGCGAAGATTTGGTGGCAAGAAATTCAATTGGAGCGAAATAGAAGAGGGAAAGATAAAATAACAAGATAGGATCGGATGGTGGATAAATTGAAGCGACAGTTCATTCTTGTTGATTATGAGCTTGACCTACTGAAGAAAATGCAGAGTTTGAAACAAGCAGGAAGATCTATTCAAGAGTATACAGAGGAGTTCTATCGACTTCTCATCAGAACAGGCCATGCAGAAGCTGATAAGGAGAAAGTTGCCCGATACCTTAATGGGTTAAGGCCAAGCATTTAGGAAGAGCTGAATCTGGTTCGAATGAACAGTATTGAAGAGGCATACCAGTTTGCCCTAAAAGTAGAGGAAAAGCTGAACAAGAAGTTTGAGAGCAGACAAAATGGAAGAGGTCACGGTGGACGATCTGGTGGACGTTCATATGGTGGCCGAAATGAACATCTGAAAAAGAAGGATGAGGCCAGTAGTAGTCAGAATCAGAGAGGAAATAATTCCAATCACTTCTAGGATCAGAATAATAGAGATCAAAGAGGAAGAGGAAGAGGAGGCTTCCGTGGAACATGTTTTCACTGTGGAGAAGAAGGTCATAGGGCATTTGAATGTCCTCAGCGCCAAGGCAGAATAGACAGAAGAAATGAAGGCCAGGCCAGAGTTGCACATGTAGATGAAGATGCCAGATCATCAAATTCTAAAGATGCTAAAAAAGGAGAAACGTTGATTAACCGAAGAGTCCTGTTGAGTGGTGAGAATGAACCTAAGCAAAGGAGGAGCCTATTTCGCACCAGGTGCAAGTGTGAAGGTAAATGTTTTGATGTGATTATTGATAGTGGAAGCACTGACAATTTGGTGTCAGAAGAGATGGTGATAAAGTTGAAGCTCAAGAGATAAAAACACCCACATCCATATCGGATTGCCTGGGTACAGGATGACCACAAGGTCATGGTCAATGAACAATGCCTAATGAAGTTCAAGGTTGGTGGATACCAAGATGTGGTATTGTGTGGTATCATATCTATGGATGCATGTCATATGTTGTTGGGTAGACCATGGCAGTTTGATAGATGTGTTGTACATGATGGTCGTGCGAATACCTATTCCCTAACAAAGGATGGAGTGCGACATAAGCTAAAACCATTGAAGGAGACTGAAGAAAAGGTATGTGGTAATGCAAGGATAACTTTTGTTGATGGAAAAAATTTCCTAGATGGTATGAGGCATGAGCATGTATGTTTTTCTTTAATTCCAAAAGCTGGTAAAGAGGAAGTAGAAGATGTTCCTGTAGAAGTTGCAAATTTGTTAAATGAGTTTCAGGATATTGTATCCGATAATATGCCTGATGGATTACCGCCAGTCAGGAAGATCAGTCATCAGATGGACTTGATCCCAGGAGTGAGTTTGCTGAATAAGGCAGCACACAGAATGACACCTGCGGAAAGTGAGAAGTTGAACAGACAGGTACATGAGTTGTTACAAAAAGGATTGATCCGTGAGAGTCTGAGTCCCTCTGCTGTACCAGTGATATTAGCACCAAAGAAGAATGGAGAATGGAGGATGTGTACAGATTCTAAGGCAATAAACAAGATCACAATCAAGTACAGGTTTCCATTGCCACGAATGGATGATATTATGGACTGTTTGAGTGGAGCTATGTATTTTTCAAAGATAGATCTGAAAAGTGGATATCATCAGATTCGGATCAGAGAAGGAGATGAATGGAAGACTGCCTTCAAGATAAAGGAAGGACTGTATGAGTGGTTAGTCATGCCTTTTGGGCTAACCAATGCACCGAGCACTTTCATGCGGCTCATGAATGAGGTTCTGAAAGAATTTCTGGGTAAGTTTGTCATTGTTTACCTAGATGATATTTTGATCTTTAGTAAGACATTGGAGGAGCATATGATGCATATTCGTATTGTGTTTGAGAAGTTGAGAGATGAGAAATTGTTGATTAATTTGAATAAGTGCAGTTTTGTGAAGAAAGAGTTAGTGTATTTGGGATTTGTAGTTTCAACAGAAGGTCTAAAAATGGACCCAGAGAAGGTACAGGCTATCCTTGAATGGCCTACTCCAATGAGTGCTACTGAGGTAAGATCTTTTCACGGTCTAGCTAGCTTTTATAGAAAGTTTATTAGAAATTTTAGCAATATTTGTGGACCCTTGACTGAAACAATGAGAGGGGATAAAAAAGAGTTTAAGTGGACTAATGGGGCAGAAAAGAGTTTTCAATTGTTGAAACAAAAAGTTACAGAACAACCTATTTTAGCACTTCCAGATTTTAATAAGGTGTTTCAAGTAGATTGTGATGCTAGTGGTACTGCAATAGGAGCTGTTATGAGCCAAGAAGGTAAACCTGTTGCTTATTTCAGTGAGAAGTTAAATGATGCCAAGCGAAAATATTCTGTTTATGATCAAGATTTTTATGCTATAGTTCAGGCATTAAAGAAGTGGAGACATTATCTGCTTCCTAAGGAGTTTGTTTTGTATACTGATCATCAAGCTTTGCAATATTTGAATAGTCAAGGAAAGTTGAATTAGAGACATTTGAAATGGGTTGAGTTTTTGCAGAGTTATACATTTGTTTTGAAACACAGGAGTGGAAAGTCTAATAGGGTTGCAGATGCTTTTAGCAGAAGGCAACTATTGCTGACAGAAATGTAGATTGAAGTGATTGGGTTTAAGGAACTCAAGAATTTGTATCCAGAGGATCTTGATTTTGGTGAAGCTTGGAAAGCTTGTACAGAACCTGTTACTCTAGACAGGGTGAAATGGCTGGATTTCATCATCCAGGATGATATGCTATTCAAAGGGAGTCAGTTGTGCATTCCACGAAGTTCTATGAGGGAGAATCTCATCAAGGAGAAGCATAGTGGAGGATTGGCTGGATATTTTGGTTGTGATAAAACCCTTGGTTTGGTTAGTGAGAATTATTATTGGCCACAGTTGCAGCAAGATGTGAAGAAGTTTGTATAGAGTTGCAGAGTATGTCAGATGGCAAAAGGAGTGAAGCAGAATACAGGGTTGTATCAGCCATTATCTGTACCAGAGAAGCCTTGGGAGGATATCAGCATGGACTTTATTCTTGGTTTACCGAGGACTCAGCAGGGACATGATTCAATTTTGGTGGTGGTTGATAGATTTTCAAAGATGGCACATTTCATTCCCTGCAAGAAGACTAATGATGCTGTTCATGTAGTAGAATTGTTTTTCAGAGAAGTAGTGAGACTTCATGGTTTGCCAAAGACCATAGTTTCAGATCGGGACACTAAGTTTGTTGGATATTTCTAGCGTACATTGTGGAAGAAGTTGAACACAGATTTGAAGTTCAGTTCATCACATCATCCACAGACTAATGGATAGACAGAGGTGGTGAATAGGAGTTTGGGAAATTTGCTGAGATGTTTGGTTGGAGATAAGCCAATAGGATGGATTTGATTTTACCACAGGTGGAATTTGCATACAATAATTCTGTCAACAGGAGCACTGGTAAATCACCATTCCAGATTGTATATGGAAGTAGTCTGAGAAATGCATATGAATTGAGGAAGATAGATAAAGGAGAAATAAGTAGTGTTGAAGCTGAGGATTTTGCAGAACACTTGAAGAACATCCATGGGGAGGTGAGGAAGCATATTACCAAGATGAACACACAGTATAAGGCTAAGGCAGATGAGAAAAGGAAGTATAAGGAATTTCAGGTTGGTGATGAAGTCATGGTTCATTTGCGGAAGGAGCGGTTTCTAGTTGGTACATATAACAAGCTGAAAATGAAGAAGTTTGGACCATGTAAGATACTGAAGAAATATGATTCAGGAAACGCATATGAGGTAGAATTGCCTACTGAGCTAAATATTTCACCAGTGTTTAATATTTCAGATCTGACAGAGTATCATGAAGGAGGTGTTGAAGATGAGATCATAGCAGCACAGTGGAGTATTCCAGCAACTAGTTCAGACACTAAGGAGATCGAAGATATACTGGACAGTCATGTTGGCAGAAGCACAAGGAACAGGACATATGAAGAATATCTGGTCAAGTGGAAAGGATGAGCTGTTGAAGATTCATCATGGCTGACAAAGGAGGAGGTTAGCCATCTTGGTTTTTCTCTGCACACCTGAGTCGTGACAGGGTCACTTCTCAAATTACCCCGGGTGTCTGATGCAGGAGCATCCTAGGTGTAAGAGCAATCTTGCATCACCCAAAAATATTTGTATTTTTATTTTTCAATAAGGGCTATTTTGTGCAGAGCTGCTATTTATGGAAAGTTACTATTTTTTGTAATTTTTGTATGTGCTCAGAATGATCTGATTTCTTTCTTGGAGGTTCATTTTGGTCATATAAGTCTGCCAGTAAAGTTTCATTGCCAGATCAAGTGTATATTGGAAGATATTGAAGATTTTTGGTATTCCCAGCAGGGTACAGAAACTTTGAACTCAGTTTTGAAGGCTTTAGAGGCCCCGGATGAGGTCAAAAATTTGGGTGATGGGTGCTTGTGTTAGTCAAGCCTGTAGAGCGCTTCGTGGCATTTTCGAAATGGGGTTATAATAGCTTATCGGGTCAACTGGTGATGACTTATGGTCTTCGGAAGTTGGGCCACCTGAAATGGCAGAAAATAATTTTTTTCAAAATTTTTGTTCGGGTTTCAAAAGTTATCTTGAGCTGACTATGATGTAATAAAATGTAAAATAAAATAATTCTAAGTTTGGTCGGCCTTATTGGCTAAAATTCTGGAACCTTCCCATGCGGTGGAAAAATTGCCTATATAAGGAAGGCTGTATTATTGTCTTAGGCAGTTCAGAATAGTTCTGGGTAGTAGATCTGGGTAATAGTTCGAGGCTTTGTCCTAGAAAATATTGTAAGGGAATGCCCATGTGGCTTTGCATATTGTAATTCTGAAAGTTTGTAATTCCACATTTGTGGAGATAATAAGAAGCCAATTTTCTGTTCTTGCATATTGTTGTTGTTTCTCTATATCTATTATGTGTTTGTGGTATTAAGGGGAGCACCCCTCATCAGTTATCTTATAAATAATGTGTCACTCAAGAATATTAGAAAAGATATCAAATGGAGACATCTAGTAGAAGAAACTATTAAGTTAAATTTAGATTGTTTCTTAAAAAAAATCCAGGCCCTTTAGGGATAGGTTGTAATCTTAGAGATCATAATAGGATATTCATAGTAGCACGGGCTTCCAAATTGTCCTTTGATATAAATACAATTGCAAAAGCTTCAACATTAATTAAAGGGCTTAACTTGACAGTTCCTCATAAATTTCATAGTATTGAAATTGATGAGTAGTCTCAAGTCATCATCAAACTCCTTATATAAAAAAAATTAGCAGCTAGAAATAAAAACATATCTAAGTCTCACAAGTATGGAATTTTATTTTGAGCTTTAATTCATGCTCTTTTGCACACTTCTATAGGAAAAGAAATCAAGTCGAAGAATTATATGCAACTATAGAAATTAGGATTTAGGGTGATGATAAAATATTATTAGAAGATGAACTTATTTAACATTATAATTTACATCTTCTTTTCCCAAATCTAATTGACAATCTTCTTTATGAGATTCAAATGTCTAAAAGAGCAAGATCACAATTTTTTGTCAAGGCTCAACTGTTTAATATTCCTCATTTAATAGTGTTTTGGATGTCATATGGGATCTTTACTGGAAATGTCATAGTTCTCTAGACAAAAATAGATTAAGAAATATTGATAATTAGAATATAATGTGGATAGGATGATCAAAGTGATCAAAGTCAACATGTGGTCACTGGTGGATTTTTTATAATCTAACATTGTGGTTTTTTTTGTAGGTACCCATACATTGTTGAAGAATTTATTTGAAATATTTCCCATTAAATCAAAGCAAAGTTTTAACATTTTTTTCATTTCTGAATAATGATGGCACATAATTATTTTTAATTTTAAACTCCACATGCACAATAGGATGTCTAGTCATTATGATGATTCTTGTGATTCTATCTACCTAATGATCATCCTATACCCACACTTGTTGACTTTAACTCAGAGAAATTGAGAGGGGCAACCCCTAAATCTCGCCAGAAGTTGATTCCAAAGCATGCAAGGAGGTATTACCTATATTTTGGGCTTAACCTAAAGGTTTTTATCTATGTTTAGAGTCGTTATATTTTTTTTCCACTTAAGGAGCTTTATTTTTATGATCATTCTTACTTGGGCACCATACAATGTAAAAAATGCATCCCTATTGTACTAAGTTATCTAAGAACTGATATATTAAATCAAATTTGTCAAGGTTCATAGAAGGAGATCTAGTATGTGTATGAGATCGTATGCAGGCTACAAGTGAAGCTATGTTCCAGTTGCACTTTGCAATATCATAGCCAGTACTATAATTCTATTAATTTTGTAATTTTTTTTATTAAATAGTATATATAATGTGTCCTATTCCTTTTACCAAAAAAATGGAGGAACCTACTAACCATTTCCTTATACATGGTGAATTTTCAAATGTCAGCATTTGTACTTGGATTAATGATGTGGGATCTTCAAAGTATTTCAATATTGTTTTCCTTTAATGGGAATTCATTTCATTCCTTTTTTTCTCAGCATAAAAAATCTTGCAAAATCCATTTCTCCTATTTCTGTTGCATTCTATTATAAAATATTACATATAAAGGAGGTTTTTCTCACTTCAAAGGTACAAATTTTATCATCCTCCATCATAATGTAACATTGAAAGAAGGTGGTTCAAATCTTTTCTTACCCTCTATAAATTCAAATATAGGAAACATCATTCAATATTTTCTATGTGCATTAATTGGTTTTTCTTGGAACTCTTTATGGGTCTTAAAATGCCATTTTGGAGATGGATTCTTCTAATTTCAAAGCCATAGTTTCTTTTTTTTCTATGGTAGCTTCATCAAAATTATTTTGACCATGGTGTATAATCCCGTCCATAGTCATCCTTTTATACCAGTCAAGAACTTGGAATGACAAATAATTGGGTGTTTTCTCAACATGTACATGAGGAGAGTCTTCATAACAAATGGAGAACAAAGGAATACATCTGAATAATCATTAGACATTGTATTTTTTATCCTCAAGATCCTAGGGTATTATTTTTATCATAGGTACTACTGGTCTTTATTTCAAATTTGTTTGATTTATTGCGAGATCAAATACTTTTAGAAAATTTTATTGTACAGTATGCTAGGGAATAATTTCTTGAGGGATTTCACTTGGAAAAAGCCATTCAGAACTATGATTTTTTCGCAAGGGAAACCAACCAACTATTTTTTGGGACTTACTTTCATTAAGAAATTTAAGAAAGAAACTATTATTTGTAAAGATTTACGATATGATCAAGAATAGTTTGGTTGCTAATAAATGTTGTATGTTTATAAAAAAAATGTTTTATGTTTGATAGAGAAAGGGTTGTCAAGGTAGAGCTTCTTTCAATAACATGTATAGATGTCAATAATATTGAAGATATTAAAGGAAAAAGTGGAGTAGGAAAAGACCCCAAACAATAACCCCTAGTATGCATAGTTGTTAATAATGTTGAAGATGTTAAAATGAAAAGGAAAATAATGAATTTATTTTCCTATTAATGGAGAGATTAGTGAAAATTCTCATATTTCTTGAAAATTTAATTTCCTATTTTTTGTCTATCTTTTTGGGTATGGGATTTAAATTTTCATCTAGTAGGATTTCAGGGAAAGCTTTTTGTATCTTCTTGGGGACTCTTCTATATACTAAATCTTGAAGAAGACATCTATAGTTTATTTTTAAAGTTTAGCTAGGTTTACTTTACTTATCAACCATTATCTATTGATAATCTTATTAGTATACATTCTTGTGTAATTTCCTTATATTTTATTATAAATTTTAGGCTCTTTCAATTTTACCTAAAAAACACATTCTTGTTGATTTTAGATTCCAAAATTTGTGTGCTTTACTCTTTTTAAATAACCAATAAGAATGCTTCTTCACTTTTTGCTCAATATTTTTGGAGTGTGTCATATATCAACAAAACAAATCCTACACTAGGTCTTCTATCATACTATTATTCATATAGTGTATATTTATTGACTAAAATTGTAAATAAATGATCAATAATATAATTAGTTTTAGCAATTGCTTCTACACTAAATTTTTTTTCTTTTTTTTTCTTATAAGATAAACATATCATTTTTACAACTAACTAATATTTTTTATTATAGTAAAATAAGGTTTTGAAGGAACCTCAAACCCTTTAAAAAAGAAGAGATTACAAGATAAGTGTTATGCACTAGAAAATTAACTAAGGCAAAATATGCCCAAAAACCAAAAAGCTACCTAAAAGATAGATTGAGAAAAAAGTAGAAAAACTCTAGCTAAGAGATAGAAAGAGAAACCAAGAAACAAGAAAAAACTAGGAAGGAAGAACAAATAAACTTAGGTTCTTAAGAACCTCAGACACCTCTCCCTCAAGCTTGTACATCTCTTTGGCAACCTTCTTTAGGTCTTTGTGGTTTGGGGAAGTACTTGTAGCTTTTGGCATAAGGTTTCCTCTATTCCTTTTGCTTCATCCTATGGCCTCTTGATCGTTATCTTGGTCTAGCTAAATCACGTGTTCCTCAAATTTTCCCTTCTCCAACTTATTCACCATCCTATTCACCAACTTAGAAGTGATTTTTAATAATTTTATGGCTTTGATTGAGCACGGTCTGGAGAAAGTCCTTACCATTTTTTACTTTGTCCTTGGGATGTGACAATTTTGTCACATAATCACTCTTCAGGTCTTCCTAGGTATAAAAAATCTTCTTCAAGCAATCCACAATTGAATTCTTCTCCTCTAACGTCTAGAAATTCTGATATAAATCCCCATTATTCTTATAATTAACCCTAGTAGTAGAATTCTAGGGAACATCTAGCTTACATCCTAGAGCTGTCTATTTAATATTTATGTCTTTGAAATCATGGAACTAGGAAAACCCATTTGAAAAGGGAAAAAAAATAAATGGGATTCTCCCTCTCCATTCCTAACATATCACATAAATCTTCCCTATTGGTTTAAAATGGTGGAAATTGGCTCTTAGCTCTAGTGAGGAGTCAACTTTTTCTCCACTTTGAGTATCCCTAGGGACCAAGTGACACTAGCCAAAAGGGAATGGGAACCAAAAATTTCAAGCTAGATGTCTTTATCATGGCCATCCTTTTGCATCTTCTCCTTACCTTTTCCAAGTCGAGGAATCTTAGTTTTGACCAAAGCACTGACCCTAGTAGAGGAGGACATGACAACAATCTCTTTAGCCACAGTCTTAAGACCAATAGGCAAGGTCACGGTAGGAATATCCTTAGTACTCTACCTTTCCCTCCGTATACATCCTGTTCTTCTTATCAGATTTATGGTTAGTCTTGATTTCAGTTGAAGGGACATAGTCCTTTGCCACCAAGTCCATGTATTTCCCCCTCCATTGGTAAATAGTTTTATGTTTACAATTCAGAGTTTTCTTCATCTCCTAGGATGGCTCATACTCATATTCCCCACAATCAATATCCTCCTCATCATCAAGATTCTCATTCAACTTCGTGGCAGTGGTATCTTCACTCAAAAAAATAGTGACAAGATTAGAAGGGGTGGGAAGGGCTTTGTAGTGTTAAAAAATAAGAAATAATAGACCCTCGTAGAGAATAAGGTTTTTGTCAAGATTCTTCCTGTGATCCTTGAAACTATTCTATAGAGATGAACAAAGATAAAAGGGAATATAACCCCTTACATTGCAGAAAAAGTAATTTAACAACACAAAATGGTGCCCAAAGGAATGAGTGAAACAACCATCTACAATAATGTAATTCATGAGCACTTTAAGGACCTAGCTCCATACCTTTTTGATATTGAATGACTCGTAGTTTCTCTTATTCCCTCTATTCTTCCTCATCTTCTCTCATTCCTCATCTACTTTGGGGAATATTTCAATAGCAGCATCTAAGTATTTCAGATTCCTTTTAAATTTCATACCTTCTGTAGGAAGACTAGTCACCTCTTCCACTGTATTATCATTATAAAAATGTTCCTTTTAAATAGATCAACACTATCATCCTTCCAACACTGGGTAAACTACTCTGTGACACTAGGGTCCTAGCCATGAAGATTCTCAAGATACAACATAAGAATGCCCTCTTTTAAGATACTTCAAACCTTGTGCTTAGTCTTGAGGATCTTGCAGTAGATGGGCTCACCTCTCCTTTTCTCACCTCTCATATCTACTGATTTAGAGATCTGATACATAACATAGAGTGAGGAAGGAAAAATGAAAATTAAATACAAAATAACCATGAATCTATGTAAGACTAAATTTCTATTACATGATATGTTGAGTGGATCGTATGGGTAGGAATGTTTGAAATCGCAATCCTCTAAAACATCATCCTTCCACCTTTCATTTCAAAATTAATTATTATCATTATACTTAAAAATTATAACTCTTACATTCCTCCAATGGGACTACCTTAAAAAATCATTGACCCCAAGATTCACAGTGTACCAATCTGCCACCAAGTTGGCCTCACGAAAAGCATGAGAGACATAGAAATTTTGGAAGGAATTAATAATTTCTTTAGACTTATTAATCCAGTTCTCTATAGTTTATGATGGTTTATGAAAACCTTTGATACAATTCATAATATTTTTTGAGTCCCCTTCCACTAAAACTTTATTATGTTGGGATTGTGGAAAGGTGAGTTACTGAGAGGGGAGGGGTGAATTAGTAACCCCAAAAAATTTTGTTCTCAATCTACAAGATAATACCCTTCATTAACCAACTTTCATATTCATAGTTACAATTCATTCATGAACACAACTGAAATGTAAAATACTTCTAGTCTAATAAATTGGCATTCATGAAACTTCATACACTTGACACAAAGATTTTGGTATTGCAAAAACCCTTGTTAGAAAGTAAAATTGCAATGGGGATGGAACCCACAAAACTTCACTAACTGTAGTAATAAAGTTTCTTGTTAAAGCATACAATGTTTGATCACTTATGATGATCTTACCTTGTTAGGAGTAACATTTAAGACCTATTAAGATCTACCTTGTTAGAGGATTTTGCACCACTCATTAAGTGTGCACTTAGCTAAGAGATTTAGAATGAGATTGTAAAGTCTACTCTCTTAAGATATTTTTCTGCCATAATTGTTAGAAAGTAACATTATAAATGATCTCGATGTTGCAACTTACTTTGAAAAATACTAGATCTACTTAGCCATTATCTTAAATCACCTTTCTTTGATAGATATCTCCTTCAAATACTTCTTAGTAGCCTCTAGTTTTCTTCTAATATAACCCTTAATTGTTATTCAAATACTTAGCATCATAACCTTGTTTGATCTTCAAATGTCTCCAATAGGCGGCTATTTCTCATTTATGTTCATTGTAATCTGCCATCTTGACAATGCTTAAATCATAATGATTTAGACTTAATTAGGGTTATGGAAACATATAGAAAACATTTGACCAATGATCCATGTGAATAACCTGATTCAAAACTGCATAAGGATCATCACTACTCCATTTGAGAACTCCAAGAAATCTTTACCTTGATTTATGTAAACCATTTTCTAGTTCAATAATTTTATTTTTTCTTGTTTTCAGTATCATTAAAAACTTCTATGTCAATCATGCATTTCTCGGTAAATACTATATCTCTGCCTTAGTAAATATACTAATGTCAGTAATCAGGTATACTTAGTTATAAGTATACTCGACGGTAATCATGTTTCTCAGTGTAGATGCTTAGTTAACATAAAATTTTCCTTATTTCTTTGCTCAATTATTATACTTAGTACTTTGACCAACTTGTCTTTTTTTCTTTACTTTACCAAATATATCTGTGAGGTAATGAAAAAACTTAATGCAATTAAGTGGAAAATTCTCCCCCTTTGGAATTAGTGACAAAAATAATTATGTATGCCATTTTTTAAAATCTTTTTCAAAATTTGTAAACTCCAAAACTTGTAGATTCCCCCTATCAATATACTTTCTTAGTAAAGTAGATACATACTATACATCTTCCCCCTTTTTTGATAGTAATGCCAAAATTTATGTACTTACAGCTTGTCAAAAATATTCTTATAGTTTTTCTGAAGGTTGGCCATGAGGTTTTCCTATTCCTCCTTTAAACTCTCTAGTGTAATTTGTTCTATGCCTACTTGAGCATGCATATCAAAAATATGCTCAACTACTGACATCTCGGGGGTGGTAATTAATTATTTTTCCATCTTTAAATTCATCTACATAACCTTAATGTGTGGTAATAACTCAGCATGTAGCTCAGTTATCTGATCTCTTATTCAGTCTTCTTCTTTCCTTAAATCATATCTCAACCCTTGAATGTGTTTCACCTTTGATTAATACACTTGAAATTCATGGGGCTATTTGATAATACTTTGTGCACTCTTCTTTAAGTCTTCATCCAATTTATTCAATTTATCATTAATCTCTATGGTAAAATAATCTAAATTGCACATTTTTTGCAAAAGAGTAATGATTTTATGAATGATACCTTTAATTTCGGTTACTCTAAAAATGATATCTTCTTCTTAGCTCTTTCTTCAATTTTCTTTTCTGCATCAGTGGTAGGGGCATTGATCTTCTTATTTAGAATTTCAATTTGGTCAATGATAGGCATACTCTCATTAACATTGACATCTGGGACAACTTCCATTAGTATTTCTTTTGCATCCTCTAGCACCTGTTTATGCTTACTTTCTTGCCTCAAATTCTCTTGAGCCACTTTTTGGGTGTATGGCTCTGCATACTTTCTAAGAGCTTCAAGGTCCAATTTCCTTGGGTCACAATTAGGTATTTCAATGATTTAATCTAGTGTGACTAGACCTTTACCTCCATGTTTCTTTCTCTTCTTCTTCTCTTTCTTTCTTGATGTAGGTGATTGACTAAATGGAACTAGATCCTGTTGCTCCTGATTTATCTTTGGTGGCTTGGTAGACACAGTTTCATCCTTGTCCTACCCCATAGTAATTCTCTTAGTTTGAGTTCCTAGAGATTATGGCCTTGTTCTTGTAGTATAATCTTCTACTTTATTTTCATTTTGATCTCCTTGATCATTTACCTCTGCATTAGTGGACTCGATGTTCTCTCCATCCTTTGTAGATTCACCACCATGCTCAGTGTCTTTTCCTTCTTTATCACCCTTTTCTTCAACTGTAGTCTTGATTATCTTAGGTGGTATATTCTCTACTTTTTTCTCCAAAGCTATATCAATTTCTTGTATAAGAATAGGTAAATCACTTGGTATAAATACTCTAGCTACCTTGGTTGTGTTACAAGTAGTAGTTATCATTGCACCAAAAGATCGACTTGGTAATGCTCGATATAACCACTAGACTTTTAGAAGACACAGGAGGTAGTTAAGCTACGTCATGAATCTCAAGGGGAGCATTGACCATTTTTATAATAATCTCCCTCTCACCGTTACCTGAGGGGATTCGAACCTGTGACCAAGCTCTGATACCACTTGTTACAAGTAGTACTTGTCATTGCACCAAATAATCAACATGTTAATGCTTGATATAATGACTAGACTTATAGAAGACACAGGTGGCGGTTAAGCTGTCATGAATCCTGAGGGGAGCACTGACCATTTTTCCAACAAGTTGTGCTTCTTCTTGATTCTTGGTACTAGTAGTTATATCTGCATCATTCTCTACTTCCTCAGCGTGGGCTCCTTTTATAATGTCTTCTATTAGTACTTCTTCTTCCCACATTTTCTTCAACATCTCTGGAATATCTTCCATTACATTTTGTGTAGAAGACATGAAATCTTCAAAATATGTCTAGTCTTTTGGTTTTTGGTGTTCGAGATGTGAATAGGATCTTATGTTGTGAAAAAATCAACATCTATCTAGACTCCTTTTCCTCTAACTAATATATTTTGTTCAGTGGTAACTGCAAGTGCAGTTAACTTGGTTTCATCTCTTGATCTGAGAATTTCAAACCATATTTGTGTACTCTCTTCATCAATTTCCTATAGTTTTCCTTGTAGTATATTAAGTTCTCTTTCTTTCATCAATTTGTTTTTGGCATATGTTTGCATCAGATATCCAATTTTTGGAATTGGTAAACTCAACATTGGAAGAATTAGGGACCTTTCTCTCATCTTTTTCTCAATATTTAGGGCATAGGTCCATCAGGCTGAAACTTTATTGTACAACTCTTTATGAATAATATGTAAAAATTCAAGTGGTGTTCTTCTAAATTTGTACATCATGTCAATGATAGCCTCTTCTAGTTTATCTTGGTCCTTGTTGCTCATGTTTAAATGTCTCTTAATTTTAGGATGACTTAATCCTCTTTTTTCTCTTATTACATCTTCAATCTCATCAATTTTAGTGGTGTTTTATTCATTCCAACTCATAATTGACTATTTTCCTCTTCCTCTGAATCAACATCATTCTTATTTCTTCTTAGTCTTCTCCTATTTTTAGGTTCTTGTACATTGATAGAAACTTGTGTACCTCTTTTCTTTTGATATGTCTTAGTCGGTGCAGGCCTTGTAATTTTAGAAACTCCTCTTCTTAAAGGTATAGTGATACCAATAGTAGACCTTGTCCTTTATTGTGTTGTTGTATCTGTGGACTAGGCTTTTGAGGATACCTGTTTTGAAAGTTTCAAGCCAAACAAAGATTAGATTTTAACCTAACATGAAATCAATCCAAAACAAGGAAAACTCTAAGCTAAGCCACCTCAGATTGAGCTAAAATAGGTGCACCCAAGCACTGTTTGATTTGCTCTTGCTTAAGGGGATGTGGGTGTGCTCTCTAAGCACTTGGAGCATACTCTAATGCTTTCTAAGATGATTTGAGAGTCATGAAAACCCCAAAAAATGTCACAATAATGGGTAGAACACCCAAAATTGCCCCTAAGGCTTCAAGAACTCAAATATGATGTTTGTTATGGAGATTAAGCTACATGATGTTTATGCTAAGATTGATTTTAAACCAAATAGAGATGTGATATGATGCTATGCTTATGCAAACCAATAAAAGAAACTAGGTTAATCCATTAAATCTATGCTAAGATGTGTTTTAAGAAAGCTTGAAAATGAGGAAAAACTAACAATTAGTATTGATTATGCTAAGTCTAGAGCTAAATGAGCATGATAACAATGCTTGAAAATAAAAGGTGTATGAATGCTCTTAGAAATGAGGGTATTTATAGGATTTCCTAAGGGGGAATGAGTGGCTAGGATCAAAATCCTTAAGAGAGGCCAAGATTCATTCAAAGGGGAGCACATGGATTGTGCTAGTTCAGGGCCACCTCCTTGTGACAAGTGTCACAAGGGCATTGGGTTGAAAGATGGGAGGGATGTACATAATTTGGGAAATGTGCCTAAGGTCAAAGGGTGTAAGAAAGGGGTGAGGGGCTTCTTAAATGCATCATAAATGCATGTAAGAGGGATAAGGAGGCTTTAAATTCATTTAATGTGTGGCGAGAGAAGTCTCTAGAAGTTTGTTGACTTTGGGTTAAGCTTAGGAGTTGGCTAACCTTGGTTAGGGAATGTGACAAGGTAAGGGGGGGATTAGGATTAGGATTAGGACTTTCTGGAAGAGTCTAGAATTTCCTTAGGATAAACATGAATTTAGGAGATAAATAAAGATTTATTTATTTCCATGGTTTAGGTTTGAGAATATTTATTAAAAATGAATTTAATAAATATGAGGATTAAATATTTAATCTTAATTAAATATTTTGAGTTGGGATTAGGGTTAGGAAATGAGGGGATTAGCCTCTAATTGAAATTAAAGAAGGATTAGAAGATTCTGGAAGAGGTTAGTGGTCTTAAGGAAATTGGCCAAGTTTTGGGCAAAAAATAAATTAATTATTTATTTTGGGATTTTTGGTCAATTTATTAATTAAATAATTAATAAATAAGGAGATAATATTTAAATAAGATTTAAACATTTTTGGGAGGGATTCCTTAATTAAATATTTTTAATTAAGGTAAAGGGATTTAATGACATAAAAATAAATTAATTAATTAAATAATTAATAAATAATGATGTCATTAGGGATTTTTCAGAAAATAAAAATACTTTATTTTCTAAAAGATTTTTAGGTGTCTACATTTTGCCCCTCTTTGATGCGATGCCATAAGTGGCATGGCATCAAAGACAAAAAAATAAGATGCCCAAGGCTAGAATTTAGAGGAATGATGGGTTGTGACCCCTCAAGAAAATAACGCAAGGAGTAAATGTTCTGGAATTTTCTCGAAAGGAAATAGAGAAGGAAGGACAGAGGAAGCAGGGGAGATAAATAACCAAGCTTCCAAGAGCAAAGATGGGTGAATGCAAGATGAGATGAAATGCAAAATGCAGGATGCAGTGATATGAGGACGCAAGATGAATCTATATGATGCAAGAATGCAGGGGATTTAGGGAGCTCCAAGTGAAAATGTGGAGAGCACAACCTAGTTTAATATAGCAATGCTAGAGACCTGCCAAGGATACTGGGATCACGAGGCCTTGTCACCAACATTGCATAGGACTGATGATAAAAAGACATGCAGGGTTGCCCCAGCATCTCGCATGATCTCGAGAAGGAGGCATGGTAGAAATGATGTTGGAGAAACCACAAACACATGACTGACCCATAGGCAGAAGCAAAAGATCAAAAGACCTGGCCCCAAATTATCCTCATTCGCATCGCACCATGATATAAAGGATCATGGTGACTTTGAGTAGAGAATAATGAGAAGCCGTAAAATATTAACAAGATCCAAAGGACAAAATCCAAGACCAAAATGAGAACTCCAAAAAGACATCCTTTGCCAAGGAGAGAGATTTGATGTGATTGATTGAATTGATGGTGGGAAGATTGGTCTGAACATGTGGAAGGATGCATCAACACAGACCAAGTGTGATTGGTGGAAGATTGGATCTGATATGAGGAAGGATACATCCTCAAGGACCCGCTGATTGATGGGAGAATGAGTGTTGTTGTTTGTTGGAAAATGATGAAGTCAAAGAATAAGCACAGTGATCAAGAATAGTCGATAATTGATATTGCTGAAATACAAGGCTAGGTAGGACAAAGTGTTCTGATCAAATGCTGCAATAGGATTGACAAGGACTATGTACAACAAAAAGGGATGATATGTACAACGGGCGAAAAAAAGATATACAATGGATATGTACAGAAGCTCAGGATTGGGGATAGGAAGATCTCGTGATACAGGATATGGTACAAGAAGGATGGTGCTATACAAGATATACAGGATATGGTACAAGATATGTGCAAGATAGGGTACAAGATATGGTATAAGTGGGATTGTGGATTTGCTTGAGGATTATGAAAAGAGGAATGTGGGGGGATGGTGGATGGGGATGGGGATGGTAGAAAAATGATTGAGATGGTGTGATGGGGGGAATGGGAGTTTGATAGCTAATGACTCGGTCCACTATGTTGGGCACCTGTTTGCTACGTTTTCACCAACATACTTGTCCAAGGTGCTTGAATTGCCAAGTTTTCACCATTAGACGATTGTTCTCTTCTTTTTTGCTTTTTTGCTTTTTTTTTTTGCATTTTTTTTTCTTTTTTCAAATTTTATGGATTTTCTAAATATGTAGATCTGGTTCAGGCATAGAACCTCTTCAAATGTATGATGTTGATTGGATCATTCAAAGACTCACCTTTTGGTGTAGATAGCTGATAAGCTCCAGAGCCAAAGCATGCTGTGACAACATAGTGCCCCAGCCAAGTAGGCTCAAACTTGGCTTTCTTTTCTCTATTTTCTTGGACTTTTTAATTTTCTTTGAGGACCATGTCACCGATTTGGAATTGTCTAGGATGGACCTTCTTGTTATAACTCCTTTTGAGTCGATTCTGGTATGCAACTAGGTGATCATAGGCTTGTTCTCTCTTTTCATCTAACAGGTCTAGCTGTGTGAGATGGGCCACATGATAGCCTTCATCAGTGGTGTAGTTCTTCATGGAGACTCGCAATGATGGGAGCTCAACCTTGATCGACAAAATAGATTTGGTACCATATACAAGGGAATATGGGGTGGTGCCTGTGGGAGTGCGATAAGAAGTATGGTAGGCCCAAAGGGCGGGATTGATTTGGAGGTGCTAGTCACGACCAGAATCATTGACAACCTTCTTGAGGATTTTCAAGATAGTTTTGTTGGTTGCCTCAGCTTGGCCATTTCCTTGAGGGAAATATGGACCGGAGAAACAGTGATGGATGTGGAGTCTAGCACACAGATCATCCACATGTTGGTTTTCAAAAGGTGTGTCATGGTCAGTGAAGATGGTAGATGGTATGCCAAAGTGACAAATGATGTGGTAAAGGATGAACTTGGATATTTGAATGCCAGTAGTTAGGGTGAGTGGCATCACTTCAACCCATTTGCTGAAGTACTCTGTGGTAGTTATTATGTACTTATGTCCATCCAAGGAAAGGGGAGAGATTAAGCCGACAAGGTCAAAGCCCCAACATGAAAATGGCCAAGGTGGTGCAATGGGCTGCAAGTCTTGTGCTGGTGCATGAATCAAATTTGCATGCTGGTGACATGGTAAATATTTTCTGACAAACTCACAAGCATCATGTTCCATGGTTGGCCAATAATACCCAACTCGAAGCAACTTCTTAGCTAAAACCATGCCACTCATGTGGGCACCGCAAATTCTAGTGTGGACCTCTTGTAAAGCCAGGACGGCCTCATTCAAATCTAAACACCTAGAAAGGATGTTGTGATATCCTTGACAATAAAGGGTGTTGGCTACAAGAGTGTAGCGGGAAGCTCTGTGAATAAGGTTTTGGCATTCGTTATTGGTGAGATGGGGAGATATGATACCATTCTTTAGATATGCATGGATTTCATGGTACCATGGGGATTGGGGACCAACCAAGACACACACCATTTCTGCATCGGTGTTCTCATGAGCTGGTGTATGTAGCTGCTCGGCTAGGAATTCATATTGTGATGCATCACGTAGGATTTCTAACAAGGATCCAATGGTTGCAATTGCATCAACCACTTTGTTCTAAAGTCTTGGTATCTGTGTGAACTGTAGATTTAGGAAATGCTCTTTTAGTCTATCCACTAGCTCTTTATAGGGTAGCAGCTTGTCATCCTTCATCTGATATTCATCTAGGACTTGCTTGATAATCAACTATGAATCTCCAAACACTTGCAGTTCTATGATATTCCACTGAATGGTTGTTTTGAGACCTGAGATGAGTGCCTCATATTCTATAATGTTATTGGTACACGGGAATCCCAATTTGAATGATTTTGGAATGTAGTCACCTTGAGGTGTGACGAATAGGATTCCTACCCCTGATCCATGTGATGTGTAAAAGCCATCAAAGTATAGTTTCCACATGGGCTGCTCTTCGATCATACATAAGTGTTCATCATGGAATTCCATGATTAGTGGATAAGTATCCACTAGTGGTGCCTCTGCTAGCTGATCGACAATGACTTGCCCCTTGATTGCTTTCTGATCTATGTACTGGAGGTCAAACTCGCTAAGTAACATGACCCATTTTGCCATACGGCCTATGAGAGTTGTCCTTGATAGTAGATATTTGAGGGGGCCACCTTTGAAATGAGCCTAATTGTGTGACTGAGCATGTAATGTCTAAGATTTTGAGTGGCAAAAACCACTGCAAGGCATGCTTTTTCCATGGGTGAGTAATTAAGCTCATAGCCAACAAGAGTTTGACTAATGTAGTAGATGGCTCTCTCTTTGTTTTCGTCATCATGCTAAGCTAGGAGTGCCCCCAGTACTGTAGTGGTTGCTGAGATGTAGAGTATGAGAGGGCATCTGGGAATTGGTGGTAGTAGGATGGGAGAATTGGCTAGATACTCCTTGAGCTTATTAAAGCTTCTCTGACATATGGGATCCCATTTGAAGCTTGTGTCTTTGCATAAGAGATGCGTAAAAGGTTGGCACTTGTCTGCTAGTTGAGAAATGAACCAACACACTGATTGAAGCTTTCCCTATAGGCTTTTGATCTATTTGAGTGTTCTTGGTGGAGGCATTTCTATTATTGCTTTGACCTTTTTAGGGTCAATCTCTATGCCTCATCATGATACTATGTGTGAGAAAGGCTTTCGAGGGTACCTGTTATCTGTTTTGAAAGGTTCAAGTCAATCAAACATTAAGAGTTTAATCTAGCATACAATTAAAACAAAAATAAGGAAACTCTAAGCTAGCCACCTCAGATTGAGCCAAAAACAGGTGCACCCAAGCACTGTTTGATTTGCTCTGATAAGAGGGATGTGGGTGTGCTCTCTAAGCACTTGGAGCATACTGTAAATGCATTATAAGATGGATTGAAATCCATGAAAACCCCAAAACGGCACAAAAATAGGTATAAAACACCTAATTTGCCCCTAAGGCCTCAAGGATCCAAAAATGCTTTAATGAAGATTAAGCTACATGATGAGGAATCTAAGATTGATTTTAGACCAAATTAGAGATGTGATATGATGCTATGCTATGCAAAACAATAAGAAAAGCTATGTTAATCCATTATTACTAAGCTATGATGAGCTAAAAATGCTTGAAAGTAAACTAAATTAGAATGATTTGCTAAGATCTAACATAAAAATGGCATTATAACAATGCATGAGAGTGAAAGTAAGCTAATTGATTTTGCTCTTGAAAGGAGGGGTATTTATACAATTTGGGAAGGAAGAATGAGTGGCCAGGATTGAAATCCTTAAGAGAGGCCAAGATTCATTCAAAGGGGAGCACATGGATTGTGCTAGTTTAGGGATCACCTCCTTGTGACAAGTGTTACAAGGGCATTGGATTGAAAGATGGAAGGAATGTGCACAATTTGGGAAATGTGCCTAAGGTAAAAGGGTGTAAGAAAGGGGTGAGGGGCTTCTTAAATGCACCATAAATGCATGTAAGAGGGATAAGGAGGCCTTAAATGCCTTCAATGCATTTCAAAAAGGGAAGCCCTCTTTGTTGACTTTGGGGTAAGCTTAAGAGTTTGGCTAACCTTGTTTAGGGAATGTGACAAGGTTAAGGGAGGAATTAGGATAATCTTAGGATTAGGATGGGTGAAGAGGTTGGGTTTGAGAAGATTCTAGAAGAGTCTAGAATTCTCCTTGGTTTTATGGAATAAAATTTTATTCATTCCAAAAGCTTAAGTTTTGGGAATATTTATGGAAATATTTTCAATAAATATGAAATTTAAATATTTAATCTTAATTAAATATTTGGCCTTGGGATTAGGGTTAGAAAATATGGGATTAGCCTTTTAATTGAGATTAAGAAGGAATTAGAAGATTTTGGATGAGGTTAGTGGTCTAAAAGAAATTGGCCAAGTTTTGGGCAAAAAATAAATTAATTATTTATTTGGGGATTTTTGGTCAATTTATTAATTAAAATAATTAATAAATAAGGAGATAATGTTTAAATAAGATTTAAACATTTTTGGAAGGGATTTCTTAATTAAATATTTTTAATTAAGAAAAAGGGATTTAATGACATAAAAAATAAATTAATTAATTAAATAAATAATTAATTAATAAATGATGATGTCATCAGGGATTTTTCAGAAAATAAAAATACTTTATTTTTTAAAGGATTTTTAGGTGTCTACATTTTGGCCCTCTTTGATGCGATGCCGCAAGAGGCATGGCATCAAAGACAAGAAAATAAGATGTCCAAGGCTAGAATTTAGAGGAATAAGGGATTGTGCCCCCTCGAGAAAATAACACAAGGAAGAAATGTTGTGGAATTTTCTTGAAAGCAAACAAAGAAGGAAGGGTCTAGGAAGAAGGGGAGATAAATGACCAAGCTTCCAAGAGCAAAAATGGGCGAATGCAAGATGAGATGGAATGCAAAATGCAGGATGCAGCTATATGAGGATGCAAGATTAATCTATATGATGCAGGATGCAGGGGAGATAGGGAAGCTCCAAGTGCAAATGTGGAGAGCACAACCTAGTTTAATATAGCAATGCTAGAGACCTGCCAAGGATACTGGGATCACGAGGCCTTATCACCAGCATTGCATAGGACTGACACTAAAAAGACACGCAGGGTTGCCCCAGCATCACGCATGAAACCCGAAGGAGGCATGGTGGAAATGATGCTGAAGAAACCACAAACACATGACTGACTCACAGGAAGAAGCAAAAGATCAAAAGACCTTGCCCCAGATTATCCTCATTCATAGCACACCATGATATAAAGGATCGTGGTGACGTTGAGTAGAGAACAATGAGAAGCTGTAAAAGATTAACAAGACCCAAAGGACAAAATCCAAGGTCAAAATGATAACTCCAAAAAGACATCCTTTGCCAAGAAGAGAGATTTGATTTGACTGATTTGATGGGGGGAAGATTAGATCGGATAGGAGGAAGGATACATCCTCAAGGACCCACTGATTGATGAGAGAATGAGTGGTGTTGTTCGCTGGCAAATGATGAAGTCAAAGAATAATCACGATGATCAAGAATAGTCGACAATTGATGTTGTTGAAGTACAAGGCTGGGTAGGACAAAGTGGTCTGATCAAAATGCTATCGCAGGACTGACAAGGACTGATGTACAATGGACGGGAAAAGAGATACAATGAATATGTACAAAAGCTTAGGATTGGGGATAGGAAGATCTCGCTATACAGGAAGGATGGCGCGACACAAGGGAGTATACAAGATATACAAGAGTGGATACAAGATATGGTACAAGATATGTGCAAGATATGGTACAAGATATGTGCAAGAGGAATTGTGGTGTTGCTGAAGGTTGATGGAAAAAGGAATGTTGGGGGATGGTGGATGGGGATGGGGATAGGAGAAAAAGGACTGAGATGGTGGGATGGGGGATGGGAGTTTGATAGATAATGGCTCGGTCCATTATGTATGGTGCCTGTTTGCTAGGTTTTCACCAACATACTTGTCCAAGGCGCCTAAATTGCCAAGTTTTCACCATTGGATGATTTTTTTCTTTTTTCTTTTTTTTCTTTTTTTTCCTTTTTTCCTTTTTTTTCTTTTTTGATTTTTTGCTGCTTTTTCCAATTTTTATAGATTTTTTGAATATGTAGGATCTGGTTCAGGCATAGAACCTCTTCAGATGTATGATGTTGATTGGATCATTCAAAGGCTCTCCTTCTGGTATAGATAGCTGATAAGCTCCGGAGCTGAAGCATGAGGTGACCACATAGGGGCCCAGCCAAGTAGGCTCAAACTTGCCTTTCTTTTCACGATTTTCTTGGACCTTCTGATTTTCTTTGAGAACCATGTCACCGACCTGGAACTATCTAGGATGGACCTTCTTGTTATAACTCCTTTTGAGTCAATTCTGGTATGCAACCAGGTGATCATATGCTTGCTGTCTCTTTTCATCTAACAGGTCTAGCTGTGTGAGACGGGCTACACGATAATCTTCATCAGTGGTGTAGTTCTTCATGGAGACTCGCAATGATGGGAGCTCAACCTCAATCGGTAGAATGGCTTCAGCACCATATACAAGGGAATACGGGGTGGTGCCTGTGGGAGTGCGATAGGAAGTGCGGTAAGCCCAAAGGGCAAGATTGATTTGGAGGTGCCAGTTATGACCAGAATCATTGACAACCTTCTTGAGGATTTTCAAGATAGTTTTGTTGGTTGCCTCAGCTTGGCCATTTCCTTGAGGGAAATATGGACTGGAGAAATGGTGATGGATGTGGAGTCTGGCACAAAAATCATCCACATGCTGGTTTTCAAAAGGTGTGCCATGGTCTGTGAAAATGGTAGATGGTATGCCGAAGCGGCAGATGATGTGGTAAAGGATGAACTTGGATATTTGGATGCCAGTAGTTAGGGTGAGCGGAATCGCTTCAACCCATTTGGTGAAGTATTCTGTGGCAGTTATTATGTACTTGTGTCCATCTGAGGAAAGGGGAGTGATTAAGCCGACAAGGTCAAAGCCCCAACATGAAAATGGCTAAGGTGGTGCAATGGGCTGCAAGTCTTGTGCTGGTGCATGAATCAAATTTGCATGCTGCTGACATGGTAAACATCTTCTGACAAATTCACAAGCATCATGTTCCAGGGTTGGCCAATAATACCCAACTCGAAGCAACTACTTAGCTAGAACCATGCCACTCATGTGGGCACCACAAATTCCAGTGTGAACCTCTTGTAAAGCCAGGATGGCCTCATTTGAATCTAAACACCTAGAGAGGATATTGTGATACCCGCAATGATAAAGGGTGTTGGCTACAAGAGTGTAGTGGGAAGCTCTATGAATAAGGTTTTGGCATTGGTATTGGTGAGATGGGGAGATATGATACCATTTTTTAGATATGCGTGGATGTCATGGTACCATGGGGACTGAGGACCAACCAAGACACACACCATTTCTGCATCAGCATTCTCATAAGCTAGCGTATGTAGCTGCTCGACTAGGAATTCATACTGTGATGCGTCGTGTGGGATTTCTAACGAGGATCCAATGGTTGCCATTGCATCTGCTACTTTGTTCTGAAGTCTTGGGATCTGTGTGAACTGTAGATGTAGGAAATGCTCTTTCAGTTTGTCCACCAGCTCTTTGTAAGGTAGCAACTTGTCATCCTTGTTTTGATATTCATCTAGGACTTGTTTGATAATCAGCTGTGAATCTCCAAACACTTGTAATTCTATGATATTCCACTGAATGGCTGTTCTAAGACCTGAGATGAGTGCCTCATATTCTGCAATGTTGTTGGTACATGGGAATCCCAATTTGAATGAATTTGGGATGTAGTCACCTTGAGGTGTGACGAATAGGATTCCTGCCCCTAATCCATGTGATGTGTAGGAGCCATCAAAGTATAGTTTCCACATGGGTTGTTCTTCAATCACACATAAGTGTTCATCAAGGAATTCCATGATTAGTGGATAGGCATCCACCAGTGGTGCTTCTGCTAGCTGATCGGCAATGACTTGCCCTTTGATTGCTTTGCGATCAATATACTGGATGTCGAACTCGCTGAGTGTCATGACCCATTTTTCCATACGGCCTGTGAGAGTTGTCTTTGATAGTAGATATTTGAGGGGGTCCACCTTTGAAATGAGCTTGATTGTGTGACTGAGCATGTAATGTCTAAGCTTTTGAGTGGCAAAGACCACTGCAAGGCATGCTTTTTCCATAGGTGAATAATTAAGCTCATATTCGACAAGAGTTCGACTGATGTAATAGATGGCTCTCTCCTTGTTGTCATCATCATGTTGAGCTAAGAGTGCCCCTAGTGCTGTAGTGGTTGTCGAGATGTAGAGTATTAGAGGGCATCCTAGAATTGGTGGTACTAGGATTGGAGAATTGGCAAGATACTCCTTGAGCTTATCAAAGTTTCTTTGACATATGGGATCCCATTTGAAGCTTGTGTCTTTGCATAGGAGATGCGTAAAAGGTTGGCACTTGTCTGCTAACTGAGAAATGAACCGATGCACTGATTGAAGATTTCCTTGTAGGCTTTTGAGCTGTTTGAGTGTTCTTGGTGGAGGCATCTCTGTTATTGCTTTGACCTTCTTTGGGTCTATCTCTATGCCTCGTCGTGATACTATGAAACCTAGGAGCTTTCCAGATGTGACACCAAAGACACATTTCTTTGGATTGAGCCATAACCCATAGTGTTGCAGGCGACCAAACACACTCTTAAGAATGTCAAGGTGTCCATGGCGTGTCTTTGATTTTGCAAGAATATCATCCACATAGTCCTCTAGGATCTTGTGGATCATGTCATGGAAGATTGTTGTCATCACTCTCTGATATGTGGCTCCTGCATTCTTTAACCCGAATGGCATCATGTTGTAGCAGAAGGTGCCCCATGGAGTAGTGAATGCTATTTTATGTTGATCTGCTTCTACTATACGAATCTGATTGTAGCTTGAAAATCCATCCATTAGTGACAACATTTCATGGCCCGCTGTAAGGTCTACGATCATGTCTATGTTAGGTAGCGGGAAATCATCTTTAGGACATGCCTTGTTCAAGTCCCTGAAATCCATGCATATTCTGATGTCTCCTGAAGGCTTTGTGACAAGTACCATGTTGGAGATCCAATCCGAGTAATCTATAGCTCTGATAATCTTTGCATCTAGGAGCTTTTCTAGTTTTGATTTTACCAATAGAGCTACTTTGGGATGCATTTTGCGTAGCTTCTGCTTTACTGGCTTGACATTAGGATCCACTGCTAGATGATGAACAACAAGATTAGGATCAAGCCCAGGTATGTGTGCATATGACCATGCAAAGTTCATAGTAGCTTCTTGAAGTAGCGCAGTGAAAGCCATTTCTTCACCTTCTGTCATGTTGGCTGCAATGTAGGTGATCCTCAGATATTCCTCTATACCTAAGTTGACTGGCTTGGTTTCTTCTATGATGATAGGTGATTGCTCAGGTCTGTAATCCTGGATGGGAGGAAGAGGCAAGTCTTCATCTTCTAGCGCTTGAATTGCTAAGTTTTCACTAGAAGATACGCTCTTTATTTTTACTTTTTTGGAATCAGAATGTGCCCTAGAAGGGTTTTCACATAAGGACTCATGTTTTACTCTTTCTATTTCTCTTTTGCAGCTAAAGCTTGCCTCTTCCCCAAAGTATCTCTCTGGGTCAAGCTTGTAGATGTGAGATGATTCTGAATCTTGAACTGATTGTGGGCCTTATGCCCCCATGAATTCTAGGAGTGCTTCCATGCTTTGGAACTCATTGATGTGTGTAATGCTTGGTTGGTCCCAGTCTATGAGTTTAGGGTGGGTGAGGGGAAGTTCTATGAGATTTATGGTGAGTTGTCAGAGGATAGAAGTCCCTAGGAGGGTGTCATCGTCAAAGATATCATCGTAGGATCTGATTTCTTTCTCTTCAGGGATGTCTTCGATCGTTATGAGGTCATCCTGGCTATTTAAGAGGGGAACACTAGTCATGTTGGTGCCCCTAGTTGCAGTATTGGGCCCTTGTATATGCAGGCGAGGGGTATTAAAACCAAGACCCTGATGTTTAGGATTCTTTGATGGTGTGATGGGATATTGGTTGCCGCCTTCTTGTGGCCCTAGACCACCACCTTGATAATGCCATTGTTCAGTGGTATACTTATATTGTTTTGGATATTTATCTTTGAAATAGCCAAGAAGTTGAGTGTCAGGGGATGGGGGCTCTTTATACAACCACCTATTTATGTCAGGATCTATCTCTTGACTGTTTATGTTGCCATGGGATTCAAAATTCATAGATCCAATTTTCTTGATTTCACGATGCTCGTCAATAGGCTTGCTTTGGTGATCTGGGTGCCCTTGAGTATGTGGATCAAGTGGGAGGGCCCCTACAAAAAATGCATCATGTAGGCTATATTCACTACAACCTTGGTTATTGATCTTGATGGAAGAGAGGGTGGAGGTGAGAATGGTTTCTGGATCGCAATGGGATCGGGATGAGCTAGCAATAGAAGTACCAATGTCAGTTCCAGGACAATGAGTGGAGTGAGGGAATGATGCTTCCATCACACGATAGTATGTGAAGGGTTGGGGGTCAGCATGGATGGTAACCTCAGTGCCTTGATGTGAAAATTTGATGCACTGATGGTAAGTAGATGGTACAGCCTTAATGGAATGAATCCATGGTCGGCCTAGGAGGATATTAAATGGTAGGTCAAGATCAACAACATGACAAATAGTATCTTGTGTTGCTGGGCCTAGCTGAATGGGAAAAGTAATGGTACCTTCTGAGGTACACTCCAAGTTATCATAGGCTTTGATAGTGATCACTTCATGTGATATATCGGCCTGGGTGAATCCAATCTACTGAATGAATTTTAAAGTACACAAGTTTAGAGCTGAGCCATTATCTATTAAGACCCGTTTGATGGCAAAGTCTCTGATAGTGAAGGCAATGCGGAGAGGAAGAGTATGGTCAGGTGCAACAACTGGCATGTCAGATGGTTTGAAGGATAAAGCACAAGCTGTGGAAAGATGTCCCACAAGGGTCTCAAACTGGGTGGTGTTAATGTCTGTGAGGACATGTCCTTCTTTGAGAGCTCGGTCGAGGATCTCCTAATGGAGAGGTGAAGTGCGGAGAAGGTCTAAGATGGATATTTGGGCTGGTGTATTCCCAAGATGTTCTATGAGGTTGTACTGTGCATTGTGTGCATTTTGTACTAGCCTTGGACGGGCACCAGCAATAGTTATTCGACCCCTACAGGTGGTAACAGCACATTGACTGTTTGCTCCTCTGACATGGATGGTATTGACTGTGGGCTCAACTTGGGTTATACATCCAACAAATTTATCATAGTTGATGTAGGCAGTAGTGTGATCTTCTTGCTTGCCTTTACCATGATTCTGGGGATGATTGGTATTAGCTTGATTCTTCCCAGCATTGTGTTGTGGGAACACATTCTGATAAATTTGTAAATTGTCATTTGGTGAGGCTTGAGCAGGTGTATCTACTTGAATCTCTTTTTGATCAATGAGATCTTGGATATAGTTTTTTGAGTCTCATACACTTCAGGGTAGTATGTCCTTTGACACAATGATAATCATAGTACTCATGATCTTTGTACCAATCAGGCTTGGGAGTGGTATCATCAACTGGCTGAATTGGTGGATATGTAATTAAGTTGGCTTTGGCCATCCGATGAAAGATAACATCCAGAGGTTCACCTAGTGGTGTGAAGGTCTTCTTTGGATAATTTTGAGCTCTGGGTTTTTTCTGCTTGGGAGCAATATTGACAGCATTGACTTGATTGTTTGGGTTACCTTGATAGGCTTGATGGGCTTGCTGCTGATAATTCTGCTGATTATTCTGAGAAGGATATTGCTGCATGGGTTGTTGATGGACTTGAGGAGGTTGCTGATGGATGGGTGCTTGTTGTTGTTGGTATGCAGGAGTTGACGAAGGACTAGCTACAACAAATTGGACATGCTTGGTATCAGTGGCTCCATCAGTAACAACATTTTTGTTACGATTCCAATAACAGGATTTATCATTGTTGGGTTTTTGGGCATCATTTTTGAAGTGTCAGATTGTGCCTTCATCTAGGAGGGCCTTTTCAATACCTATCCCCTTGCTCTTGATATCTTGATATGTTTGGAGACAATTCATCTGCATGAAGTGGGATAGCTTAGGATGCAAGTTATCAATGAAGATTTTAGTCAAATGCTTTTCTGGCGGTTGGTATGATAACCTGGTGGTAAGGTTCTGCCATCATTGCAAGTATTCTGCTAGGCTTTCTCCATATTTCTAGTTTGAGTTGCAGAGATCTAACAAGGTCAACTCATTCTCAACATTGTGGGCATAGTGGTTGATGAACTTCTCAGAGAGTTCAGCAAAGGTTGTGATGGTCCCACTGGGTATTTTATAGAACCACTCAACAGCTATTCCTCCCAAGCTTTTGGGGAATAAACGCAAGAGATAGTTATCACTGTAAGTCACTTCTTGGCATGCCATATAGAATTCCTTAACATGATTGACTGGATCTCCTTTCCCCTGATATTTATCAAACTTAGGTGTCTCAAAGTGCTTGGAAAAAGGAATAGCGGCAATGGATCGGTCAAATGGGTAAGGACACACCTCTTCAAACTTGTAGGTTTTGCTCTCAGTACCAGTTTGGAGCTCTTTAAGAGCATTCTTCATAGCTTCCCACTTGGCATTGATTGGTGTTTGAGTAGGTACTCCCATTTGAGGTTGGTATTGTGGAGCGGGATATGGAGATGGCCCAGCGGGATAGGTATATTGGAGTGGATCTTGGAGTGATGCTTGCTGGGGAGGATACTACTGATGTGGCATAGGGGGATATTGTGCTGATGGATATGGGATTTCTTGCTGGTGTTGTGGGATGATGGGATTTTGTTGTTGCACCTGGTAGGAGGAAGCTTGCTATTGCTGGGGGATGATAGGGGTTTATTGTGGGGGAGGTTGGTGGAATGACACCGCTTGCTGGTAAGGTGGTCCTTGCTGAACTTGGCTCTGTGGTTGACCAATGTAGGTCGGGTGCATTCCTGCATTGCTTAAGGGTGAATTTGATGTGGGGAAGCTTGAAGCAAAGGGTGGCTGGGCAAGATAACTTGTGAAATGGGATGAACTTTGCTGCTGAGGTGGAGGAACTTGCTGAAAAGCATTAGGTGTTGTGAATGGATAGTTTGCAAAGGATGAAGCTGGTGGAAGTTGTGATGGTTGCTGTGTTGCTTGTGAGGAGGTGGCTTGTTGGTTTCCAAACATAGATGTAGGAGAATGGGTTGGTATGCCCCAAGCTTTCATTTCTTCTTGAGTGAGGCCCCAACGAGAGCCAATGTGTGGTGGGAATTGTGTTGCAGTAGACGTCGGGAAGGTGGATGTGATGGGAGTTTGGGATATGAATGGTGGATTGAAAAAGCCCATGGAAGGCATCCCTGTGGTGAAGGCATTTTGATGGGCTTGTGCCTGGGTAGATGCTTGTTGGGGGGGAAAGGGAGGGAATGTTTGCACTCCCCATGAAAAGGGTGATGTTGATGCGGAAGCTTGCTGAGGAGGAAAGGGGAGTGATTGCGCTGCCCCCAAAATAGATGATGCTGGCGTTTGTCAGGTGAAAGGGGGAAATGATTGTGTTGATCCTGGGAAAGATGGTATGGATGTTGAAGCAAGGGGGAAGGATGATTGCATCCCTCCTGAAAAGAATGGTGTGGAAGGAGATGGAACTGCTTGTGTAAATGGATGTGTAAGAGGTGGGAGTTGATTTTGTGACAAGTGTTGGATTTGTGCAAGAGCTTGGGAGGCCATGGCAGATGATGAAGTACCTGTGATAGGGAATGGAGTAGATGGTGTGATAGCTTGTGTTACGGGGCTTGCAAAGCTTCCTTGCAGAAGAAGGGCAATGGTGGAGGTTGCTTGAGATGTTTGCAAGGTGGGATTAGGGAATGGTTGGATGAATGGAGAGTATACTTGTGCTGGTATTTGGATAGTGCTTATGGAAATACGAGGATAGAGATATGGTGGAATGGGAGTATGCCTTTGTGCCAAATTAGTGAACATGCTCTGCTGGTTTTGGGCTATGAGTGTATTGACTGCTGGTGGATTCTCTAGGTGATTCAAAAATGTTTCTATTGCCAGAGGAGCTAGGGGATATTGGGATCATCCCATGTATTTCCAATTTGTATTTGGGGATCATAGGCTACCATTGCACTAGTAAAAATGTTGGGATCAGATGAGCTAGTGATTGGATAAGGATTCATGTGCCTTCGCTTCCTAGATCCAGATCTTGTCTCGATAGGCATGGAGATGCAGATGCTTAGATGGATGCAAGATGTTTCCTAAAGGACTCTAAAGGATGGTGGATGCAAGCTTAAGGAACTTCTAAGGATGATGAATTTCTAGAATATGATGCAAGGATGGATGAACTGCTCGGATTTGGATCAAGGATGGTGGAAGATTGGTGGGAGATGGTGGAAAATTGGTAAAAAAGCTTGGTGATGATGGAGGATTGGTGGGATACTCTGATTTGGGTCAAAATTGGGTGGAGGATTGGTGGGATGCTAGTGGAAGATTACTAAGTGTCAATAATGAGTTGTTTATTTTTCCCTGATGGAGGATCAGTGATAGGATTTTGGGCCAACCTAGGATAGACTAATGATCTTCGATTAACTGGATGCTTATCAATACAAGCCAATTTCTTGCTCGAGATGATGAGGCTGTGCAAGGACAAGTTGGATTTCCTTTAGACAATGCTCTATGACAAAGGGGATGATTTCTGATTTAGGATAAGGGATGGAAACACCTCAAAGGTTTTGGACACTAAGTACTTATGGATTTGGATCTCTGGATTTGGTACAAAAGATGGTGGGTTCTGATTTAGATGGTGGATGCTGGATTTGGATGAAGGATATGGGATTCTGATGGTGGATTGCTGATGGAAAGATGGTGGAGGATGATGGAATAATGCTCTTTCTAAAGGGATGATGTAGATGCGACTGGGATGGATGATCTATGATGCTGCTAAGAGGATGATGGTGCATGCAACTAAGAAGGATTTCTAGGATGTAACTAAGGTTTGGTGATGATGCAAGGGTGAAACTAAGATGAAGCTAGGATGACGGACTGCCAAGATAAGATTGTGAGATCTGAAGGTAGAATGGACATGTGATGGATCCAGCTAATCTTCTCTTTCAAGGTTGATGTAGCGATGGTTTACTCGGAAATGGTAGGCAAACTGTTTGACTCTTGCATTAGAGCCAATATTATCAAGCCTTTCTTGATATTTTTCTTCTACTTGGGTTGCTTGGACAAAGGATTGATGGCTTTTAAGGTTCCTCTCTACAACTTTCTTCTCTTGATAATCTTTGGATTTGGGCAACTTGGCTTTTGGATGTTTGATCAAATTGGGCATATCTTTGGAAAATTCTGATAGGTTTGGTCCGAGAACAAAAGGTTCTTTGGATATCTGATTTCTGCAAGATTTTCTGAATATCAATTTTGTTGATTGGTTTGATTTTCTCAAGTGGCAAAGGATAAATTAAAAAGACTTCTGACAAAGCAATCTTCGCAAAGGGAAAAGCAACCTTGCAGGATACAAACAGGATGACTGACTCTGATAAAGCTTTGAAAGTGTATGTTTCAACAAGTGTTTTCATGGAGTCTTTGACTGTCAAGCACTTCAAATAGATCTACCTAAGGAAGGTGAGTATCAGAATCGCTTGCCCACAGCTTGGTATCCCCCAGAAGGGAATACAAATGGTGAGTAATCTTGAGGCGACCTGGTAAACCCCTTGGAATCGGTCCTTGCACAAGGATTTTGATACTTTCGGATGTAGATAGGGTAGCCTCTATTTTATCAAGTTTCTAATAGTTCCATGGAGTCTCCATACCCGGTTATGCTGATCGCCTGTGACTCACTTAAGAGCCTAGCCAACAACGTTGGGGGAGGAATATTTACCTTTGCCCAGACATTTGTATTTGGCACAAGACGCCTGGCGATTAGGAGATGTAAGTGAGTACTTTTTGCCTTCATTTTATTTATATACCATTCGGGGGGGATACCGGTTTGAGGTCATTCTCCGAGGAGGAAGCGCTTTTCTCCCTGGATAGGCCTCGCTAAAAGTAGAACAAGTGAACTTGTCCAAGTCCAAATGTTCTACGTTGCTTGCTTTAACAAGGATTTACAGAAAATGAAAACTCCTAGATGCACATCAAGCAAGTTTGTTCATTTTTCCAAATTGATTAAGTGATGTTTGAACTTTTGAAAATGAAGACACACGTGTTTAGATTTTGATTTGTTCTTTTCTTCAAAACGTAAATGATTTGAGCGTTTGCAAGTTCTTTCCTTTTGGGCATTCAAGATTGATATTTGCGAGTTGATTTAGGAACTTTGAAAATGTGCTTTGTTTTATCCTTAGATCATTCAAGATTGTGTTCGTTTACTTGCTTTTGAAATCTGAAACAAGAGAGGGAATAGAGTGTTCGTTCCCTTTAGTGCATTCGAGATTGGGTTTGATTTTCAAAATGACAATGACACTTTAGGACCTAAGTTCTTTCCTTTAGTTTCATTCAAGATTGAGTTTGACCTTTTGCAAAATAAAAAATAAATCTAGTCCCAGACAAAAAACACCAAAAAGTGACACTGTCCAGCTTATAGATGATGCTGGAAAGTTCAGAGGTGACATTTCATTCTTACAGGCGACATTCTGTACCTTTATAGGTGACAGATAAATTTTCAGAGGCGTGATTTCTTTCTTCAAAGGCATGATTTAATTACTTGCAGGTGACAGAAGAAGAAGTAAAGGCAGAATAGAAGTTATGGCTGGCGAAAATCTGCCAGTAACCAGGCATGAAAACAGTGTCTTTATGCGTGATTTGATTTCTTGAAGGCGTGATTTAATTGCTTGAAGACGTGACTGTATTTTGTGTAGGTGACATTTATTTTATTGAAGGTGACATTTAATTGCTGTAGGTGACATTTCATTTGTTTCCTGCAAATACAAGAATATAAAGTATAATCTCATCAAAATGATTATGGTTTTGGTCCCACCGGACGTGCCAGAATGTGAGCAAGGCTTTCAAGGGTACCTGTTATCTGTTTTGAAAGGCTCAAGTCCATCAAACATTAAGAGTTTAATCTAGCATACAATTAAAACAAAAACAAGGAAACTCTAAGCTAGCCACCTCAGATTGAGCCAAAAACAGGTGCACCCAAGCACTGTTTGATTTGCTCTGATAAGAGGGATGTGGGTGTGATCTCTAAGCACTTGGAGCATACTCTAAATGCATTCTAAGATGGATTGAAATCCATGAAAACCCCAAAATGGCACAAAAATAGGTATAGAACACCTGATTTGCCCCTAAGGCCTCAAGGATCCAAAAATGCTTTAATGAAGATTAAGCTACATGATGAGGAATCTAAGATTGATTTTAGACCAAATTGGAGATGTGATATGATGCTATGCTATGCAAAACAATAAGAAAAGCTATGTTAATCCATTATTACTAAGCTATGATGAGCTAAAAATGCTTGAAAGTAAACTAAATTAGAATGATTTGCTAAGACCTAGCATGAAAATGGCATTATAACAATGCATGAGAGTGAAAGTAAGCTAATTGATTTTTCTCTTGAAAGGAGGGGTATTTATACAATTTGGGAAGGAAGAATGAGTGGCCAGGATTGAAATCCTTAAGAGAGGCCAAGATTCATTCAAAGGGGAGCACAGGGATTGTGCTAGTTTAGGGATCACCTCCTTGTGACAAGTGTCACAAGGGCATTGGATTGAAAGATGGAAGGAATGTGCACAATTTGGGAAATGTGCCTAAGGTCAAAGGGTGTAAGAAAGGGGTGAGGGGCTTCTTAAATGCACCATAAATGCATGTAAGAGGGATAAGGAGGCCTTAAATGCCTTCAATGCATTTCAAAAAGGGAAGCCCTCTTTGTTGACTTTGGGGTAAGCTTAAGAGTTTGGCTAACCTTGTTTAGGGAATGTGACAAGGTTAAGGGAGGAATTAGGATAATCTTAGGATTAGGATGGGTGAAGAGGTTGGGTTTCAGAAGATTCTAGAAGAGTCTAGAATTCTCCTTGGTTTTATGGAATAAAAGTTTATTCATTCCAAAAGCTTAAGTTTTGGGAATATTTATTGAAATATTTTCAATAAATATGAAATTTAAATATTTAATCTTAATTAAATATTTGGCCTTGGGATTAGGGTTAGAAAATATGGGATTAGCCTTTTAATCGAGATTAAGAAGGAATTAGAAGATTTTGGAAGAGGTTAGTGGTCTAAAGGAAATTGGCCAAGTTTTGGGCAAAAAATAAATAAATTATTTATTTTGGGATTTTTGGTTAATTTATTAATTAAAATAATTAATAAGGAGATAATGTTTAAATAAGATTTAAACATTTTTGGAAGGGATTTCTTAATTAAATATTTTTAATTAAGAAAAAAGGATTTAATGACATAAAAAATAAATTAATTAATAAATGATGATGTCATCAGGGATTTTTCAGAAAATAAAAATACTTTATTTTCTAAAGGATTTTTAGGTGTCTACACTATGAAACCTAGGAGCTTTCTAGACGTAACACCAAAGACACATTTCTTTGGATTGAACCTTAACCCATAGTGCTATAAGTGATCAAACACACTCTCAAGAATGTCAAGGTGTTCATGGTGTGTCTTTGATTTTACAAGAATATCATGAACATAGTCTTCTAGAATCTTGTGGATCATGTCATGGAAGATTGTTGTCATCACTCTTTGATATGTGGCTCCTGCATTCTTTAGCCCGAATGGCATCATGTTGAAGCAGAAGGTACCCCATGGAGTTGTGAATGCTATTTTATGTTGATTTGCTTCTGCTATACAAATATGATTGTAGCCTGAAAAGCCATCCATTAGTGACAACATCTCATGACCCGCTATAAGATCTACAATCATGTCTATATTTGGTAGTGGGAAATCATCTTTAGGACATGCCTTGTTCAGGTCCCAGAAATCTGTGCATATTCTGATGTCGCCTAAAGGCTTTGTGATAGGCACCATGTTAGAAATCCAATCAAAGTAATCTATAGCTCTGATAATCTTGGCTTGGAGGAGTTTCTCAAGCTCTACTTTAACTAATAAGGCAACTTTTGGATGCATTTTCCTTAGCTTCTACTTTACTGGCTTGACATTAGGATCCACTGCTAGATGATGGACGACAAGATTAGGATCAAGCCTAGGTATGTGTGCATATGACCATGCAAATTTTATAATTGATTCTCTAAAGAGTGCAATGAAAGCCATTTCTTCACCCTCTATCAGGTTGGCCACAATGTAGGTGATTCTTGGACATTCCTCTGTACCCAAGCTGACTGGCTTGGTTTCTTCTACGATGATAGGTGACTGCTCAGGTCTGTAATCATGGATGGGAGGAAGAGGCAAGTCTTCATCTTCTAGCACTTGAATTGCCAAGTTTTCACTAGAAGATACGCTCTTTATTTTTACTATGTTGGAATTAGAATGTGTCCCAGAAAGGTTTTCACATAAGGACTCATGTTTTACTTTTTCTAATTTGCTTTTGCAGCTAAAGCTTGCCTCCTCCCCAAAGTATCCTTTTGGATCAAGCTTATAGATGTGAGTTGATTCTGAATTGTGAACTGACTATGGGCTTGATGCCCCCATGAACTCTAGGAGTGCTTCCATGCTCTGGAACTCATCAATGTGCATGACGCTTGGTTGGTCCCAGTCTATGAGTTGAGGGTGAATAAGGGGAAGTTCTATGAGATTGATGACAAGTTGTTGGAGGATAGAAGTCCCCAGGAGGGTGTCATTGTTAAAAATATCCTCATAGGATTTGATTTCTTTCTCTTTAGGGATGTCTTCGATCTCTATGAGGTCATCCTAGCTATTTAAGAGGGGAACGCTAGTCATATTGGTGCCCCTAGTTGCAGTATTGGGCCCTTGTATATTCAGGTGAGGGGTATTAAAGCTAAGACCCTGATGTTGTAGGTTTTTGGATGTTGTAATTGGGTCTTTACTTCTGCCTTCTTGTGGTCCTAGACCACCACCTTGGTAGTTCCATTGCTCAATAGTGTACTTGTGTGATTGTGGGTATCTATCCTTGAAGTAGCCAAGAAGTTGTTTGTCAGGTGGTGGGGGATCTTTGTACAACCACCTATTAATGTCAGGATCCATTTCTTGACTATTTAATGTGCCATGGGATTCAAAAGTCATAGGTCCCATTCTCTTGATTTCATGATGCTCTTCAATAGGCTTGTTTTGGTGATTCGGGTGCCCTTGAGTATGTGGATCAAGCGGGAGGGCTGCTATGGAAAATGCATCATGTAGGTTGTATTCACCACATCCTTGGTTATTGATCTTGATAGAAGAGAGGGTGGAGGTGAGAATGGTTTCTGGATCACAATGGGATCGAGATGAGTTGGCAACAGAAGTGCCAATGTCAGTTCTAGGACAATGAGTAGAATGAGGAAATGATGCTTCCATCACATGTCAGTATGCGAAGGGTTGGGGATCAGCATGGATGGTAACCTTAGTGCCTTGATGCAGAAATTTGATGCACTGATGGTATGTAGATGGTATGGCCTTGATGGAATGAATCCATGGTCAGCCTAGGAGGATATTGAATAGTAGGTCAAGATCAAAAATATGACAAATGGTCTCTTGTGTTGCTGGGCCTAGCTGAATAGGCAAAGTAATGGTACCTTTAGAGGTACGCTCCAAGTTTTCATAGGCTTTGATAGTGATTACTTCATGTGTTATATCGGCCTGAGTGAACCCAATCTGCTAAATGAATTTTAAAGTAGACAAGTTCAGGGCCGAGCCATTATCTATTAACACCCATTTGATGGAAAAGTCTCTGACCATGATAGCGATGCAGAGAGGGAGAGTATGGTCAGGTGCAACATCTGGCATGTTAGATTTTTTGAAGGATAAAGCACGGGCTATGGATAAATGTCCCACAAGGGTCACAAACTAGGTGGTGTTAATGTCTGTGGGGACATGTCCTTCTTTGAGAGCTTGGTCAAGGATCTCCTGATGGAGAGGTGAAGTGCGGAGAAGGTCCAAGATGGATATTTGGGCTGGTGTATTCCCAAGATGTTCTATGAGATTATACTATGCATTGTGTGCATTTTGTACTAGCCTTGGACGGGCACCAACAACAGTGATCCGGCCTCTGCGGGTAGTAACAACACATTGACAATCCACTCCTCTAACATTGATAGTATTGACTGTAGGCTCAACTTGGGATATACATCCAACAAATTTATCATAATTGATGTGGGCAGTAGTGTGATCTTCTTGCTTTCCTTTACCATGATTCTGGGGATGATTGGTATTAGCTTGGTTTTTCCTAGCATTGTGTTGTGGGAACACATTCTGATAGATTTGTAAATTGGCATTTGGTGAGGCTTGAGTAGGTGCATCTACTTGAATTTCTTTTTGATCAATGAGATCTTGGATATAGTTTTGAGTCTCATACACTTCAAAGTAGTGTGTCCTTTGACACAATGAAAATCACATTATTCATGATCTTTGTACCAATCGGGCTTGGGAGTGGTATCATCAACTGGCTAGATTGGTGGAAACATGATCAAGTTGGCCTTGGCCATTCGGTGAAAGATAACATCTAGAGGTTCACCCAGTGGTGTGAAGGTCTTCCTTGGATTGTTTTGAGCACTAGGCTTGTGTTGTTTGGGAGCAACATTAACGACATTGACCTGATTGTTTGGATTACCTTGATAAGCTTGATGGGCTTGCTGCTGATAATCCTGCTGATTATTCTGAGAATGATATTGTTGTGTGGGTTGCTAATGGACTTGAGGAGGTTGCTGATAGATGGGTGCTTGTTGTTTTTGGTATGAAGGAGTTGATGGAGGACTAGCCATGACAATTTGGACATGCTTGGTATCAGTGGCTCCATCAGTAACAATGTTCTTGTTACGATTCCAGTAACGGGATTTATCATTACTAAGTTTTTGGGCATCATTTTTGAAGTATCAGATTGTGCCTTCATCTAGGAGGGCTTTTTCAATACCTATCCCCTTGCTCTTGATATCTTGATAGGTTTGGAGACAATTCATCCTCATGAAGTGGGATAGCTTAGGATGCAGATTATCAATAAAGATTTTGGTTAAATGTTTTTTAGGTGGCTGGTATGATAACCTGGTGGTAAGGTTCTGCCATCATTGCAAGTATTTTGCTAGGCTTTCTCCTTTCTATTTTGAGTTGCAGAGATCTAACAAGGTCAACTCATTCTCAACATTGTGGGCATAGTGGGCAATGAACTTCTCAGAAAGTTTAGCAAAGGTTGTGATAGTCCCACATGGTATTTTGTAGAACCACTCAACAACGGTTCCTCCCAAGCTTTTGGGGAATAGGTGTAAGAGATAGTTATCACTATAAGCCACTTCTTGGCATGCCATATAGAATTCTTTAATATGATTGACTGGATCTCCTTTTCCTCGATGTTTATCAAACCTAGGTGTCTCAAAGTGCTTGGGGAAAGGTATAGCAGCAATGGATCGGTCAAACAGATAAGGACACACCTCTTCAGACTTGTAAGTTTTGTTCTTAGTAGTAGTTTGAAGCTCTTTAAGAGCATTCTTCATGGCTTCCCACTCAACATTGATTGGTGTTTAAGCAGGTGGTTCCATTTGAGGTGGTTATTGTGGAGTGGGATATGGAGATTGCCTAGTGGGATAGGCAGATTGGAGTGGATTTTGGAGTAATGTTTGCTGGGGATATTACTGATGCAGCATAGGGGGATATTGTGGTGGAGGATACAAGACTGCTTATTGGTGTTGTGGGATGATGGGGACTTGTTGCTGTAACTGATAGGGGGAAACTTGTTGCTATTGGGGGATGATGGGGGTTTGTTGTTGTGACTAGAAGTATGGTTGCTATGGGGGTGGTTGGTGGAATGATGCAACTTGTTGATAATATGGTCCTTGCTGAACTTGGCTCTGTGGTTGAATGATATAGGTCGGGTGCATTCCCACATTTCTTAAGGGTGGAACTGATGTACGAAAGCTCGAAGCAAAGGGGGGCTAGGAAAGATGACTTGTGAAATGGGAGGAACTTTGTTGCTGAGGTGGAGGAACTTGCTGAAAAGCACTAGGTGTTGGGAATGGATAGCTTGTGAAGGATGAAGCTGGTGGAGGTTGAGATGGTTGCTGTTGTGCTACTTGTGTGAAGGTGGCTTGTTGGTTTGCAAACACGGATGTAGGAGAGTGAGTTGGTATTCCAAAGGATTTCATGTCTTCTTGAGTGAGACCCTAATGAGAACCAGTGTGAGGTGGAAATTGTGCTACAGCGGATGCCTGGAAGGTAGATGTAATGGGAGTTTGGGATATGAATGGTGGATTGGAAAAACCCATGGAAGGCATTCCCGTGGTGAAGGAATTTTGTTGGGCTTGTGCCTGGGTAGATGCTTGCTGGGGGGAGAATGAAGAGGATGCTTGTGTTCCCCATGAAAAAGGTGATGTGGAAGTTTTCTAATTTTGAAAGGGGAATGATTGCAGTACCCCCAGAGTAGATGATGTAGAGGTTTGCTGGGTGAAAGAGGGAAACAATTGCGTTGACCCCTGAAATGATGGTGTGGATGTTGAAGCTTGGGGACTGAAAGAAAAAGATGATTGCATCCCTCCTGGCACAAAAGGTGTGGATGTGGAAGCCTGTGAAGTGAATGGGAAGGATGATTGCATCCCTCTCGGAGTCAAAGGTGTTGTTTGGCCTATGGAAGATGGTGGAACTACTTGTGTAAAGGTTTGTGTGAGAGGTGGGAGTTGATTTTGTGACAAGCGTTGGATTTGTGCAACGGCTTGGGCGGCCATGGAAGATGATGAAGTACCTATGATAGGGAATGGAGCAGATGGCATTATAGCTTGTGTTATGAGATTTGAAAGGGTTCCTTGCAAAAGAAGGGGAATGGTGAAGGTTTCTTGTGATGTTTGCAAGGTTAGATCAAGGAATGGTTGGATAAATGGAGAGTATACTTGTGCTGGGATTTGGATAGTACTTATGGGAATGCAAGGATGGAGATATGGTGGAATGGAAGTCTGTGTTTGTGCAAAGTTAGTGAACATGCTTTGTTGGTTTTGGGCCATGTGTGCATTGACTACTGGTGGATTCTCTGGATGATTCAAAAATGTTTCTATTGCCAAAGGAGCCAAGGGGATATTGGGATCATCCCATGTATTTCTAGTTTATATTTGGGGATCATAGGCTATCATTGCACTGGTAAAAATGTTGGGATCAGATGAACTGGTGATTGGATAAGGATTCATGTTCCTTCTTTTTCTAGATCCGGATCTGGTTTGACAGGCATGGAGATGCAGATGCTAGATGGATGCAAGATATTTCCTAAAAGACTCTAAAGGATGATGGATGCAAGCTTAAGGAATTTCTAAGGATGATGATGTTAGAAATAGGAAATACTGAGAGGGGGGGTGAATCATTATTTCACAAACTTTTTCTTTTGCCCACTTATGGATATAATAGATTACTTTAGTGCATACAAAGATCATCAAGCCGATTAACAAACATAGCAGTAAATAAAAAGAACTCATAACACATGATATGTTCTTGAGGAAACCCTGGCTAAGGGAAAACCCTAGTGGGGATGGTACCCACAAAGATCACTAATCAAAAGTATCATGTTAGGGATATTGGACCTTGTTAGGAGTCAATTTACAATATATAGTAGATCTATCCAGGTTAAAGGACTTTAGGCCTTGTTAGAAGCCTTAACCCTGTTAGGAGTTAGATTACAAAAACTTGATCACTAGCTGAGATCACTGCCCAAATAGGTAATACAAAATGTTTCTAACTATAATATGGTACTTCTTACAACTTCGCATCAATAGCCTTTGCTGCTATCACAATATACAACTATCACAAGTTATCTTTTCTTTCTTTTTACATATCACATATATTTTTTCATTACATTTCAAGTATGCCTAATATATGAGTTATTAGAGCTAATAAATTTACATGGTCAGCTTCCAAAATCTTTATCCAAGAGTAAACATCTAGGATGTCATCCCTTCATAATGTTAAGTCATTATTTTGACAAGAAAAAAATAATCCCTTAACTCTTTCGCTAATACTGTCTCCAAAACTGTTCTGTCTGCAAAAACTATCTTCGGTAAACTTTGAATAACTTTATCCATACTACTCCAAAATTTATGTGCACTAAGATGGGGTATCCTCATACTCTGTAGAAGCTTCAGTTAACTGCACAAACAAAAATATTGCTCCAGTGGACGTCGCCAACTAAATCTTCATCAAGTGCTCTGTCAGGATCACTGTATCCATACTTTGACAATTTCTTCCTTCAACTTTCCATACCTGCATTCCAGATTCTGCGTTCTCAATAGAGATCATATGTTGCCATAATGACAACATCTATGCATCCACATTAGCTAAATTGCCAACAGATGAATTTCTAGAATGCAATGCAAGGATTGGTGAAATGCTTGGATTTGGATCAAGGATGGTGGAAGATTAATGGGAGATGGTGGCAGATTGGTAAAAAAGCTTGGTGATGATGGAGGCTTGGTGGGATGCTCTGATTTGGGTCAAGATTGGGTGGAGGATTGATGGGATGCTGGTGGAAGATTACTAAGTGTCAACAATGAGCTATTGTTTTTCCCGATGGAGGATCAGTGGTAGGATTTGGCCAACCTAGGATAGACTAATGGTCTTCGGTCAACTGGATTCTTATCAATACAAGCCAATCTCTTGCTCGAGATGATGAGGTTGTGCAAGGACAAGTTGGATTTCCTTTAGACAATGCTCTATCAAAAAGGGAATGATTTCTGATTTAGGATAAGGGATGGAAACAACTCAAAGGTTCTGAACACTAAGTGCTTGTGGATTTGGATTTCTAGATTTGGTGCAAAGGATGGTGGATTCTATTTTGGATAATGGATGCTAGATTTGGATCAAGGATTTCTGATTGTGGATTGCTAATGGAATGATAGTGAAGGATGATGGAACAATTCTCTTTCTAAAAGGATGATGCAGATGCAATTGAGATGGATGATCTATGATGCTGCTAGGGAGATGCTGGTGTATGCAACTAAGAAGGTTTCTAGGATGCAACTAAGGATTTGGTGATGATGTTGAGATGAAACTAGGATGATACTAGGATGAAGGACTGTCAAGATAGGATTTTGAGATCTAAAGGTAGAATGGGACATGCAATGGATCTGGCTAATCTTCTCTTTCAAGGTTGACGTAGTGACAGTTTACTTGAAATTGGTAGGAAAACTGTTTGACTCTTGCATTATAGCCAATATTATCAAGCCTTTCTTGATATTTTTCTTCTGCTTGGGTTGCTTGGATAGAGGATTGATGGCTCTTAAGGTTTCTTTCTACAACTTTCTTCTCTTGATAATCTTTGGATTTGGGCAACTTAGCTTTTGGATGTTTGATCAAATTTGGCATAACTTGGGGAAATTCTGATAAGTTTGGTTTGAGACAAAAAAGTTCTTTGGATATCTAATTCCAAGGGTTTCTCTACAAAATGTTCTAAGCATCTCAAACTAAATTTGTTGATCAGTTTGATGTTTCCCAATGGCAAAGGATAGATTTCAACAAAGATTTTTAGAAAATCAATCTCCACAAGGGACAAAGCAACCTTGTGGGATACAAATAGGATAACTGACTCTGATAAAGCTTTGAAAGTGTATGTTCCAACAATGTTTTCACGGAGTATTGATTGTCAAGCACTTCAAATAGATCTACCTAAGGAAGGTGAGTATCAAAAGCACTTGCCCACAGCTTGGTAGCCCCTAGAAGGGAATACAAATGGTGAGTAATCTTGAGGCGACCTGGTAAACCCCTTGGAATCGATCCTTGCACAAGGATTTTGATACTTTTGGATGTAGATAGGGTAGCCTCTATTTTATTAGGTTTTTAATAGTTATGTGGAGTCTCCATACCCGGTTATGTTGATCGCCTATGACTCACTTAAGAGCCTAGCCAACAACGCTGGGGGAGGAATATTTACCTATCCCAAGACATTTGCATTTGGCACAAAATGCCCGTGGATTAGGAGATATAAGTGATTAATTTTTGCCTTCACTTTATTTATATACCAGCCGGGGGGGATACCAGTTTGAGGTCATTCTCCAAGGAGGAAGCACTTTTCTCCCTGGACAGGCCTTGCTAAAAGTAGAACAAGTGAACTTGTCCGAGTCCAAATGTTCTACATTGCTTACTTTAACAAAGTTTTTGCAAGAAAAAGAAAGCTCCTAGATGCACATCAAGCAAGCTGTTCTTTTTCCCAAATGGATTAAGTGTGATTTGAACTTTGAAATTGAAGACACAAGTGCTTAAGGTTTGATTTATTCTTTTTCTAAAAGACTTTCAAGCGTTTGCAGTTGCTTTGACTTGGTCATTCAAGATCGAGATTTGCATGTTGATTTAGTAACTTTGAAGTGCTTTATTTTGATCCTTTAAGGCATTCAAGATTTGATTATGTGCTTGCTTTGAATTGAAACAAAAGAAGGAATAGAGATGTTCTTTTCTTTTAGTGCATTCAAGAGTATGTTTGTTTTTCAAATTGACAATGACTCTTAGGACTTAGCTTCATTCATTTTTAGTTTCATTCAAGACTTGTTTTGACCATTTTCTTTGATTAAGAAGACAAGTTCCTAATTTAGCTTTGATGCATGAAAAAAAACAAATATTTTTGCAAGATTTTGTTAAGGCATTCAAGAGTGCATTGAAGTTTATTTTAAGCCAACCAAATGAAAGTTTAAGGTTCCTAAACATGCAAGAAGGTTCATGAGCCTTAAGGCTTTATCATTTTGGTGATTTCCTTTCCCTCCAAGAAGTACTTGCAAAACACAGAGTTTAGATCCTATAAGAAAAATCAAAGTTCAAAAAATTTAAAAACATTAGATTACCTCTTTCTGGAATAAATGCGCAGTTACAAAGGACAAATGTGCAGGAATATGTGATGAATGTGCACTTTTCCAATTTTGAACATATGCGCCATAACAGAGAATGCATGCGCAACTACATCTATTCTGCTAGAATGCTTTTGAAAATGCTAATTTTCACAAAAAACAAATGTGCAGTAAGTTTGAACAAATGCGCAGCAAGTCTGAACATATGCACAACAAGTCTAAACGTATGCGCAACAAGTCTAAACAAATGCACAATTTTAGTGATAAATGCATAGTTTTAATTATAAATGCACAATTTTTCATGCCAGAATGTGGACTAGGCTTTTGAGGATACCTGTTTTGAAAGCTTCAAGCCAAACAAAGATTAGATTTTAACCTAACATGAAATCAATCCAAAACAAGGAAAACTCTAAGCTAAGCCACCTCAGATTGAGCTAAAATAGGTGCACCCAAGCACTATTTGATTTACTCTTGCTTAAGGGGATGTGGGTGTGCTCTCTAAGCACTTGGAGCATACTCTAATGCTTTCTAAGATGATTTGAGACTCATGAAAACCTCCAAAAATGGCACAATAATGGGTAGAACACCCAAAATTGCCCCTAAGGCTTCAAGAACTCAAATATGATGCTTGTTATGGAGATTAAGCTACATAATGTTTATGCTAAGATTGATTTTAAACCAAATAGAGATGTGATATGATCTTATGTTTATGCAAAACAATGCAATAAACTAGGTTAATCCATTAAATCTATGCTAAGATGTATTTTAAGAAAGCTTGAAAATGAGGAAAAACTAACAATTAGTATTGATTATGCTAAGTCTAGAGCTAAATGAGCATGATAACAATGCTTGAAAATAAAAGGTGTATGAATGCTCTTAGAAATGAGGGTATTTATAGGATTTCCTAAGGGGGAATGAGTGGCCAGGATCAAAATCCTTAAGAGAGGCCAAGATTCATTCAAAGGGGAGCACATGGATTGTGCTAGTTCAGGGCCACCTCCTTGTGACAAGTGTCACAAGGACATTGGGTTGAAAGATGGGAGGGATGTGCACAATTTGGGAAATGTGCCTAAGGTCAAAGGGTGTAAGAAAGGGGTGAGGGGCTTCTTAAATGCATCATAAATGCATGTAAGAGGGATAAGGAGGCTTTAAATTCATTTAATGTATGGCGAGAGAAGTCTCTAGAAGTTTGTTGACTTTGGGTTAAGCTTAGGAGTTGGCTAACCTTGGTTAGGGAATGTGACAAGGTTAGGGGGGGATTAGGATTAGGATTAGGACTTTCTAGAAGAGTCTAGAATTTCCTTAGGATAAACATGAATTTAGGAGATAAATAAAGATTTATTTATTTCCATGATTTAGGTTTGAGAATATTTATTAAAAATGAATTTAATAAATATGAGGATTAAATATTTAATCTTAATTAAATATTTTGAGTTGGGATTAGGGTTAGGAAATGAGGGGATTAGCCTCTAATTGAAATTAAAGAAGGATTAAAAGATTCTGGAAGAGGTTAGTGGTCTTAAGGAAATTGGCCAAGTTTTGGGCAAAAAATAAATTAATTATTTATTTTGGGATTTTTGGTCAATTTATTAATTAAATAATTAATAAATAAGGAGATAATGTTTAATTAAGATTTAAACATTTTTGGGAGGGATTCCTTAATTAAATATTTTTAATTAAGGTAAAGGGATCTAATGACATAAAAATAAATAAATTAATTAAATAATTAGTTAATTAATAAATGATGATGTCATCAGGGATTTTTCAGAAAATAAAAATACTTTATTTTCTAAAGGATTTTTAGGTGTCGACAGTATCAATGTGTTTTCTTTTACCTCTTAGTGCCTTTAGTGGCTCTACCTACTACTCTTTATCTAATTTAGTTTCCTCTTCTTCTTCACCGATGAATTTATGCTCCTCAGTTGCCTCTTTAACTGACTTCTCTATTTCTTCTTCTATATCACCAATTTTTTTCTCTGAAGTTCTAATCATGTTCTTTGATTTCCTTCCAATCTTTCCTATAACTAAGTCCATTTTTATTCTTGTATTGGCTTCTTCAAATGTGCTAAACCTTGTATCTCCTTTATCTTTTGGTTCTTCTAACAATGCCTCTATTAACCTAGTGGCTCGGTCAATATCAAATTCATACTCTATCAGTGGTTGCCATGTAGTTCTCGGTTCAGCTACCTTGATCAATGTAGTGTTAGTTTCCACTAAGAAACAAACATCATTTTTATACTTCTCAACAATTTGAGCTTGAATTCTACTTCTTTTATGCATTATGTCCTTAAACTTACTAAAATAGTCATCCATCCCAAGCTCAAAGTTCTTGTCTAAACTATTAATGAATTTGTTGATTTGAAAAAAAATGGGTTTATCCACATCGCTTTCTATGTTACCAATCGAGGGATATGAGTTTTGCAAGTAGAAAAATATACATACTAGTAACAATCAAAACTTGCATGTGTTAGAGTTGACAACTTGGATAGTTCTCATGTTCTCCTCCATTAGCCTCAACATAAGTTCATCTAGGTCAACTTGTAGACCCTTCTTGACAATCTTGTACACAATACCTACAATGCTGCATGGAATGTTGTTTGATCTACTAAATTGAAATATTTTGTATGCAATCATGTACGCTCCAAATCTGAACTCTAGGTCATCAATGGTGTTAATCTTCATTCCTCTACCATCCCATTCTTCTCTAGTCAACTTGTCAATCTCATTCTTTGGTGGATTCCTTGGGGATTTTTCTTTGTCACATACTAGATACCCTATAACCATATGAATCACATCCTTGGTTATTTTCACCAAATCATGTAGCCACATTATTCCATCATGAACATGGTTAAGAATGATCCTAATCCATTCGATCTTGAACTCCTTTAGGAAACACAGTGCATTAATTAAACCTTTTATCTCCAAATGCTTGTGTTCATCCATCAATTTTCCATTCTTGCATAGTTCTTGATAGGTATATTGTATCTCAAAATCACCTATCTCATTAATCTTGTAGTGAATATAATATATAATGTCTTTAACCAGTAAAACCCTAGGTGGTATAGATGAAAAATGTTCCATTGTCATTGATCTGCACTGCGATCTCTAGATCTAACTTGTAGTTGGGTTCTTCATATGATGAGGTCTTGATCAGTATAACTTTCTTTTCATTTCCAACCTTAGATTGAATAGATTTTGATGTAGATGCCATTGCTACTGGTAAATTAGGTTTTGAGAAATTTGTGTTGAAGTCACTCATTTATGCTTCAAACCTTCCCAAATAGCCTTCAATCACTTTGGAAAAATCACAAACCACCGTATTTTCTTGGAATCTAGTTGCTCGATCTTCTCTCTTTTTCAATTTGGTTCTCTCCTTGAATGCAATGTAAATAATGAGTTGGTTCATTGTGTATTTATACCCAAAAAACACTTTTTGGCATAAGTATGGTGTAATAAATGCTTTACCAACTACTTTTCAGTTAAGGAACAAGAATTCAATTCTCTCCATTCTATCAACATTAGATACTTCGCCTCAGTTAACACTACCAGTGCTTGGTTGATAAAATCTTTTACTATGTAGCTTGGTTACCTATACCGCTATCACCGACTAACAAACAATTACTCGATCTATCTTTACTGACTATGATAACTTCAAGTTAATAACATATAACAACCTAGTTCATCTTAATTACTAATGGTATGGTATTCATGTAATAGATATAAGGAATTGTTGTAAGATATAACTGATTAAAATTTGGCTCCCATACTTACTTGATTGTCTTAAGTAGAAGTGGTGAAATCACCTAATCCATAGGATGAGGTGTCACCTACTATTATGATTGTTCCTCCATTATCTTTTTTTTACCATCTCCACATTTGGCTCATCTTCCTTCTAATTTTTTCAATGGTATTTTCATTCATATCTTCATTTAGTTCAGGTTCTCAATTTCTACAGTCTTTGCTTAAGTGACTGACCTTATGACAGTGTAGACATGCCATTCTAGAATTCATCCATTTTATAGATCTTCCTATCTAGTGTAATCTCATAAAATTTTCACCAATATTACCATATCTTCCACAAGAATTACAATTAACCCATGTGTTTTAATCCCAAGTATAAGAATTACCTTGTCTTCTCAGTTGATATGTATTGTTTTATCTCTTTGGTTTCCAAACTTTCTTCAGCTTTGCTCTGCATTCTTGTGATATATGACCTATCTTGTTGTAAATATGATAGTGACTCTCCATTTAGTGCCTCTTAGGTGACTTGTTTGTCTTTGATCTACATTCAAATGCTTGATGTCTTTATTTTTTGTAATTGTAGCAATAACCATCGAATTTAAGAATAGTATTGGGAATACCTTTATCTTTACTAAATTTACTCCTATAGAAATTTATTGTATGACCTAGTTTCCCACAATTCTAGGATGAGAGCTTCTTTGGTCTTGGATTTGCATAGGCATTCATTTTCTCTTCTTGATTTGATGATTCTTCTTACTCAGTATATCCTACTCCAATGGTGTTGCTTAGTCTCTTCTAACTCAAGAATTTATCCATCATCTTGGTGCTTTCCTTACCTTTATTTATCAATTCATTTTGTAGTCTTTCATTTTCTTCCCTTAATTCACCAATGTCTTCCAATTTCCTAGCAAGTTCATTGTTCACCCTGTTGACTTCTTGACTCATGATAACCATCTAATTAACAATTTCAAAATGATTCTCGATTAGCCTTATTACTTCTGATTCATTTTATTTTATGTTTTCAGTCATTTGTCTTCTTTTTTCAATAGACATGTTTCTCTCTTTTTCAACATGTCTTGTACTATTCATAACATCAATCATTATCACCATTTGTGTTTCTTGTCCAATTTATAGTACTTTTAGTTTCTCAGTGAGGTGTTGATTCTTTTCAAACAAATCTAAAATAGTTTCTTCAGATGCATAAGACACACTTCTAGATCCTTTTGATATTTCCACAATTTCCTCTTCTTGATATTGAGTATCATTTTTTTCAAAATGCTAATTCTTTCCTCTTTCTCTATGATTCTCTTAGTTTTTCCTGGATATCCTTAAGTTTTTCTAGGGTAATTTACAACTCTAATTTTTTATTTTCAATTATCTTGTCAAGCTTGTACCTTTCCATCCCTATGGATATTTCCTCTTCAGTGATGAAACATCTTTAACAAAAGAAGAAGATTTGATACCAATTGTTGGGATTATGGAAAGGTGAGTTACTAAGAGGGGAGGGGTGAATCAATAACCCTAAAAGACTTTTGTTCTCAATCCACAAGATAATACCCTTCATTAACTGACTATCATATTCATTGTTACCATTCATTGATAAACATAACTAAAATGTAAAATAATTCTAGTCTAACAAATAATAATTCATGAAACTTCATACACTCGACACAAAGATTTTGGTATCGCAAAAACCCTTGTTAGAAGATAAAAACTATAGTGGGGATGGAACTCGCAAAGCTTCACTAATTACAATAATAAAGTTTCATGTTAAATCATATAATGTTTGATCACTTTTGATGATATTACCATGTTAGGAGTAACTGTTACCCAAAATTTTCTTATGCATACACATTTGGCTAAAATCTATCCCAGGGTCTGCATTTTTATCCTCCCAAGAACTCTGCAAAATTTCATGGCTTTATCTATTTCTCCCTGGTCTCTGCAACTGTTTCTAGGTCCCTGGCTAGGTGAAAAGTCCTTAAAAATATTCATAAAACTAATCATTGTGTTAGAAATCCCTAAGCCTTGTTATAATTTGTTGTTACTTTATCAGCCACTTAAGTTCCCAAATTCCCATGTGCGCTAAATTCTTATTGGTTGGTCATGGTTTCTCTTATTTCCCCAGAAGTTACCTTTTCCAATCGATGATTTGATGGTCGCGGTGATTCTCTCAGTCGCTTAATGTTTCACAGTGAATGCTAAATGGCTAGCAAATCAGTGAATGGTTAGCTTCCCTTCAGTCGCATGTTTGCTAAAAGGTCTAGCGGTCTTTCTATTTGGGGTCCCTGATTAAGAGATCTAATAGCTGTCTGATGATTTCAAGGGTTTTTGTCAGAGCATCAAATCATGTGCCAACCGTCGATTCCCTTTCATGAAGAATTATAGTGTGTCAGTGGGTCCATTACCACATCATCCTATGTGGAGGTTCCTAATTGGTCCAAGGTGGCAATGTGGAGATAGGTCAGCAAGGGCCCATGCAGGCTACCTTTCCTTTCAATCCAACAGTGATCACATGATCACAAGGGCGTAGAATATTCCTTGTGATCATGCGACAACCATTGATCTCGCTTGTTGCTAGGGTTCTATCAGGTGGGTCCATTGTCAGAGCCTACCAAGGTGTTTACTGATGAGGTGGTCGAGGTGAATGAAAGATTTCCAAGTGGCAAATGGGCCCAGGGTTAGAAAACATTAAACAAATCAGTGACTAAAGGTTTCACAGGTTCACCAGACTTAACTAGGGCCGGTTAAAATAATTAGCGATACTACGACCAATGAGAAAAGGTAGCCCGAGGTGGACTTGAGGTTAATTTTGTAGATGAACGGTTCCTAGGTAAATAAGAAGATTTAACAGTCATGTTTTAAAAGGAGATAGAGATTTAAATGATAGCTATCAATAGAAGAAAAGTGAGGTGCCACCTGTTAGCCATTAATATTCAAATTTTAAATATTTCTCTGCAGGGTTTTTTTTGCTAGGTTTTGATCCAATGGTCGGTTGCGACATAATGGGTAGCTAAAATTTATGTTTCAAGGATGATTGCAGTTGGGGAAAATGATGTGGAGGTCTGGGTGGCCATCTTTTGTCATTTCTTATTTTCTGAGAGTACCAAAATAGTGCATTCATGATGGGCCAATTTGTAGAAAGGTAGATGAGTCTAGGTTGCTTGTCTGCAGACAAATGAGGTACAGAGATGGGTACAAATATCTGATCGGCCATAGTGTTACAAAGATATATTTATGATCAGACTTGATAGGCTAGGGTTTGATTATTGTATTGAAAAACTATGTAACCCTAGTTAGGTTTTTCACTCCGGCCTATGTGCCAAATAGCAGGTTTATATATTGTATTTTTAGAGCTTTTGAGCTCAGAGTTGGATAATTGTAGAAGAATTACATTTTCTTAAGGGTCATCTGTGGTATCATTTCTTCCCTCTGGCTTATATAGTTGTAAATCTTTCATTGATTATTCAAACATTGCAAAGGTATTTTTGTGACAATCCTTCATGTCCCTATGCTTCCATGTTTGAATTATCTCTTATTGGATTAAAGTATGTGATGTTTTTAGTAATATCTTAGGGTTCCTGATCCCTCTTACTTTCTTTAATTTTGTGTGTTATTGTGTTTGATCTAATTTAGATGTTTTTTTGGGTATACTTCAGCCCCCTAATATTCTTGTCTCAATCCTACACTGAGTTATAGAAGTGAATGTTTGCTTGCAGGTCATAAGTCATGTCTTATGTTCAGACCCTCCTATGAAACACTTATGCAAGCCTATTCAGTAAGTTGTGACCTACTAGACCTAAGCCTTTCATTGATTCCATTCCTCTATACTAAGATCCAAACCCTAATTTTGGTGTATCACCTAGTAGGTAGTTTTCTTTCATTCATTTCCCTTTCAAGCAGTCCTTCTATCCCTTTCCCTCAAAAGATTTACTTTTCCTATCTAGAAGCAAATTAGGGTGATTATCCAAGAGGAACCATCATAGAACCTAGAGGTCTCATCTCAGTTAGCATAGGTCCCACAACCTGGAGATGATTCCCATGTTATACTAGGTTATCAAGACTACCAGAGCTTGAAACAAGGGTGCAAACTTAGTGTATAACAATTCTAGCATGCTCGGTGGGACTACACAAGAAGTTCATTGTTTGAAGATTATGTTATCTTTGATATACAAATTGCACGATATAGGCTTTTAGAGGGTATTTTATTAAGTATATTTGGTGACTCCACTAATTTCAAAGATCCGGGCCAACCTTGTTTAAGGTTTATGAGAAAGATTGAGACTAGGAGCTCAATGCCCACTAAATTTTTAGAGTTTCCCTCAAAAGGAAGTCATAAAGGTAGGTCAACTAAAAAAAATCCCCTACAAGGAGAGTTTAGTCTACACCTCCTGATACTTCAGAAAGGAGACCTTTTCCCTTTCATTCTAGAAGAAGAGGTAGATCTCTAGCCAGAGATCTAGAAGAAAATCAAACACCAAATATAGCTCATATAGTTGTTAATGTTCAGATTCCAACTCCTACAATGGCAAGACCATTTGCATTTGCACCCTTTAATCAGGGTAGTCCATTGAATTTTTCCCAATATCATGATGTGCCCTTGGTGGCACTAAAGAGTATACCTAATTTCACAGGTGAAGGGTAGACAATTGCTTTTGAACACATAAGAGATGTGACCACCATCTGCAGCATACACAATATTACTCAAGAAGATGTGGCCACAAAATTATTAAGAGCCTCTCTGAAAGGTAAGGCTCTTGAATGGTTTAGAACTCTAACTATTGGTTCTATTACTTCATGGGATGAATTAGGAGATGCATTAAGTAAGAATTTTGAGGATAAATTAGATAACTTGTCTCTAGTTGAGTAGTTAACAACTATTAAGAGAGACCCTCAAGAGCAAATGATAGATTACAATAGTAGATTCCTCAAGACATGGAATAGAATTCTAGTCTCTATAAGACCATTAGCTAACCATGCTTTCCTTTATTACTTACAAAGTCTAAATGGTCAAATTTCTATCATGATCCAATCTATGGGTGGTACTTCTCTACCCCAAGCTTTTGACATAGCTATCAGGGCTGAAAATTATTTAATCCAAGTAGGCATGATTGCTAGAAGGCCTCCAATGCCTATTTTTCCTAGCCTTCAATCTATTACACTTGACCAAGTACCCCCATTTACCCCTATCCCCACCATATTAGCACCTCAGGCTAGTACTAGTGGTCAAGAGCTAACAACTAGTTTTTCTCAAGAGTTACAAGAGATAAATAATAGCCAACAAAGCAGTCATCAAGAAATGACAAATTTGTTGCAGACCTTAACTAAAGAGGTCACAAATTTGAAGAAATAAGGTCAAGGAATCAGACCACCATTTTAGACACAAGGCCAAGGTCCTAATCAGCAATATCAAAATCAAGGACATCCTTATCAACAAAATAGGCCACCATACCAAGGAGGGTATCAAGGACAAAGGGAAAATTTTAATTAGAGACCATTCCAACCATATAACCCTACACCTCTAAATTCTACAAATCCAGTGAGGGATATGGTTCCTGGTCAAAATAATGTGGCTATGGATAATGAATGGTGTTTTTCTTGTAATCAGCCTCAATCAGGCTACATGTTCAAATGGATGGATGAACCAAGCTCTAATGGTTCAAAATGCGTCACAAGTTCAATCAGAGGCTTCCTCCAGTGGCTCAGTTCCTCAAACTTCAATGGAGTCAATGATGAAGCTACTTTTGTTGCCTATACAAGAGCAAAAAGAAGAGCTCAAGACATGGAGAGAGAAAATTCCAATGCCAAAGCCACTACATCTATAGAGCCACTACAACAAGCTAGTCCCATCACACCTAAGGAGACTCCTATCATTACAAGCAAAGAAGGCCAACATTCCAAAGATGCGGAGCCCATAATAGAGAAAGCACAACAAAGAGTACACACTGTGACACCTTTTAATATTGTAGACAACATGAAAAAGGTGAATGTCACCATGTCCATGTGGGACTCTTTGGGACTTCTAGGATAGCCTGCAATTTTGAAGAAGCCCATGACAGAAGTCACAATTCTTCAACCTGTAAAAGAGGTTGCAAAGCTAGTGTTAGTTAACACTGATCAAGAAAAGGAGGCTCCAAGTAGCAACTCCAAGGCCAATATCATGCAAGGTAGGAATTCAAAACCACCTTCCTTTTATGTATCTTTGATCATTGGAAAATCTTTAGTACATAATTGTATGGTAGATAGTGGGGCTACTAGCACTGTAATGCCCAAGAAAGTAGCTGACCAATTAGGACAAAAATATGAGCCCTTCCAAAAGAAGGTTACCCAACTTGATGGATCCTCAGTCAATACTATAGGTGTGGCTAAGGATACCAGTTTAATCCTGCATGCTAGTCCTAATTTTTCCATCCTCCTTGATATATATATCATAGATCTCCCTGCATTATTTTCTATATGTATTTCAAGGGAGTTTACAGCCAAGATAGGAGGCTATCTATCTTCTAATTGGTCTCACATGTTATTTCATACAAGGTATGGGACCAAGGTCACCATTAAATTAGAACCATTGGCAACACACCATATAGAACCATACATGTCCAATACCATCAATGTAAACTACCCTATATTTGATAGCAATGAATTCCAAACTATTAGTGAAGCAAGCACAAAGATAGAGAGTATCCCTGATATTCTTCTAGATGAAAGAGCTTCAAAGGCCCAAGAAAATCTAATCTGGGATTTTGGCTTTGGAAGTTATTTGATACAAGAAAGTGGAGTCATAGAGCCAAGCCTTCTCAAAGAAGACACTGATTCAGAGGATCAGAGCAATCAAGTTTGGGAACTATTTTTTGATCGAGCTAGAAGTAGACATGGTTCTAGTGGTGGTGCTATGTTAGTGTCCCCAAAAGGAGAAAGGTATTATATTTCCTTTAGATTTAGTTTTTCCTGCACTAGTAATACTGTAAAGTATGAAAGTCTAGTCAATGGACTAGAGTGGGCTAGAAAAAGACTGCTTAAGGCGTTAAAAGTTTATGGTGATAGTGAGTTGGTTGTCAGCCAAGTAAGAGGGATATGTGCAACCAATAATGACACCTTGAAAGCATACAAACATAGAGTTTGGGATGTAATTGAAGACTTTTGTGCTTTCAATATCATTGTTATCCCTAGGAAGCTAAATCAAAATGTAGATAGGTTAGTTGTTGTTGGATCTTAGTATGATATTCAAAATAGCATTTCAAAAGAAAGGGATCAACTACATATCTAAGTGATTATCAGACCCTCTATTCCTAATAATGATGTCAATTGGCAAGTGTTTGATAATGATGAACAAATTCTGTAGTTCTTGTTTGAAGAAGATGTTTTTACAGAGCATAATCAAGATAGGCTATCACAAAACTATGGTGATCAAGCGATACAACTTAAGTCCAATATGATGCCTAGAGGTCTGGTCTCCTTAGAGATAGTCTTCAACAAGGATGATGAAGTTAAGAAGAACAAAGCTCACCTGGTAGTTCAACAAGAACATTGTGTTGACTTAGAGTTGGAACTAGGTAAGAGCTGACAATTTAGAAAAGTGAATACTTATTTGGAAAAGCAAGATTACACACAACTTTTCAAAGAATTAAGTGATGTGTTTGCATGGAAATATGAGGACCTCAAAGGTTTTGACCCTACCCTTTCTCAGCACACTATTGAGTTAGAACCTAATGCCAAACCAGTGAGGCAGAAGCAAAGGCCTATTAATCCCAAGCTTGAGCCACTCATGCATAAAGAAGTGCTCAAATTGATAGAAAGTGGCATCATCTACCCCATTAAGCATACTAGTTGGGTTTCCAACCTTGTTCCTATCAAGAAGAAGAATGGGGAGCTAAGGTTATGTGTTGACTTCAAGGATCTTAACAGAGCCTCATTAAAGGACCACCATCCACTACCCTCTATGGAACAAATCTTACAATGTGTCTCTAGATCTGAGAGATTTTCATTATTGGATGGCTATTAAGGATACAATTAGATTCTGGTTAATGAGGAAGATCAATATAAGACTACATTTACAACCAAGTGGGGAGCCATGGCTTATCAAAAGATGCCCTTTGGTTTGACAAATGTAGGTGCTACATTTCAAAAGGCAATGGATATGGCCTTTAAGAGCCTAATGTACAAGTTTGTCCTGGTCTATTTGGATGACATAACTATCTATTCTAAACATGTAGCAGATCACATCAAACATTTGAGGAAGATCTTTGAAAGGTGTAGAGAGTTTGGGATATCTCTTAATCCCAAGAAATGTGTGTTTGCAGTTCATGAAGGAAAATTGTTGGGATATGTAGTATCCAAAGAAGGAATTATAGTGGATCCTGAAAGAATTGCAGCTATCCTAGAGCTACCCCTGCCACATCACAAGATAAGTCTCCAATCTTTCATGGGAAATATTAACTTTGTGAGGAGATTCTTGCCTAACATTGTAGATTTACTCAAGGCCTTGACAGCCATGTTAAAGAAGAGTTTAGCTTTTAGTTGGACCAAAGAAGGGAGAGTCAATTTCCAAGCTATGAAAGAGGCTTTAACAAAATCTCTTTCTCTCCTAAACCCAAATTTCAATAAGGATTTTATCCTTTATTATTATGGCGGTCATGATGCCATATCTGCAATGCTGACTCAAGAAAATTCTGAAAGATTAGAGCAACCCATTTCTTTCTTTAGCAAAGGTTTAGAGGTGTATGAACAGAGATAATCTTTTGTGGAAAAAAACATGTAATTGATGTGGTAAAGAGCCTTAAAAATTTTAGATATCTATTGACCCATAGCAAGGTACATTTGAAAGTTACTCATCCAAGTGTCAAAGAATTTTTGCTTTCCAAGGACCTAAATAAGAAAAGAGCTGGTTGGATCACCAAGGTGATGGAAAATGACATAGATATTCAAACTACCAAGCTGGTTAGAGGAAGAGGTCTTTGTGAACATTTGGCAAAGGATGAAAGTTCAAAGAAATCAGAGAAAATGGATGCATCTCTGGTGGTACATTCTACAAAAGAACAAGCTAAGGAAAGAAGCTAGTTGCCTAATATGATCAATTATTTGAAGAAAAGATGATGTCCTACAGGTTTGGATTTAGAAAAAGGAGGTATTATAGGTTACAATCTATTCCTTTTGTGCTGATAGATGAGGTTCTTTTCAGAAAGGATCACAATGGTGTGCTTTTAAGATGCATAGATTCAGAAAAGATAGCTGATGTCCTATTTGAGTTTCACGATGGACCTTCTAGAGGTCACTTTTCTCCTAGGACTACTACTTTTAAAATCATGAGGGCTGGATACTATTGGCCATCTATCTTCAAGTTTAGTCATGAGTATGTGAGGAACTGCATCAAGTGTGCCATGTTTGCAGGAAAAGAAAGGTTTGCAGCCTTGCCCTTACAGCCAATCAGAATAGAGCAACCCTTCATGAAGTGGGGTATAGACTTCATTGGTATGATCAAACCTCCATCTAGTGTAGGACATAAATGGATAATTACTACAATAGATTACTTCACGAGATGGATAGAAGCAATTGCATCAAAAGAAGCCAATGAGAGTGCTATCTTAAGTTTTTATGATGATATAATCCATAGGTTTGGCACTCCTGATTCCATCATTTTAGATAATGCATTGGCAATTATAGGCCTCAAAGTCTTGGAGTGGGCAGTCAAGAATGGCATCTATCTGAACACCAGTTCCAATTACTACCCTCAGGGCAATGGTTTGGTTGAATCAACAAACAAAAATTTAATTAGGATAATCAAAAAGACTCTACAAGACAACCAAAGGGATTGGCATACTAAACTAAGGTCTTCCTTGTGGTTAGATATAATTACTCCAAAAAAGATCATTTGTAATTCTCCTTATGTGTTAGTGTATGGTAGAGACGCCAAGTTGTCTATCTTAATTGAATTGCCAGCTCTGGACTTGGCTACTCAGTATGCCCTATTTGAAGAAGGAGATCCCTTGCAAGTTAGATATGCTTAGTTGATGGAGTTGGAAGAGATCAAAGATAAATCAATGTGGGATATGGAATTCCATCAGATCCAAACAAAGAAAAGCTTTGATAAAAGAGCCAAGGTCAAGAATTTCAAAGTTGGGGATGTAGTCCTGAAGTGGGATGAGTTCAAATCCAAGCCTAGTAGACATACAAAGTTTGATTCATTTTGGGGCGGGCCATTTGTTATAATAGAATGCAAGGGATCCAATGCTTTCTAGCTATCAAATCCTAAAGGAGATGCCTTTCCAATATCAGTGAATGCTTTCCACTTGAAGCCCTATTTTGAGGTTAGTCCCTCCTTGTAAATTTGTAAATGTTTCCCCTACTTTCTTTCCCTACTTTTTAGGTTAGTTTCCTACTTTCCAACAAGTGCCTTGAGCATAGCTTTAGTTATATCTCCCTGTGAGAATTTTTGAGTTTTGGTAGCCCCATGTCGAGTGGATATGTCAAGGCTAGTGATCCATGTCTAGCAAGTTGACATCCAGCAAAAATTGCCAAAATGTTAACCAAAATTTTCTTATGCATACAAATTTGGCTAAAATCTATCCTAGGGTCTGCATTTTTATCCTCCCAAGAACTCTACAAAATTTCATGGCTTTATCTATTTCCCCCTGGTCTTTGCAACTATTTCTAGGTCCCTGGCTAGGTGAAAAGTCCTTAAAAATATTCATAAAACTAGCCGTTGTGTTAGAAAACCCTAAGCCTTGTTATAAATTTTTGTTACTTTATTGGCCACTTAAGTTCCCAAATTCCCATGTGTGCTAAATTCTTATTGGCTGGTCATGGTTTCTCTTATTTCCCCAGTAGTTACCTTTTCCATTTGGTGATTCGGTGACTATAGTGATTCTCTCAGTCACTTAATGTTTCATGGTGACCACTAAATGGCTAGTGACTCAGTGAACAGTTAGCTTCTCTTTAGTCACGTGTTCGCTAAAAAGGTCTGGTGGTCTTTCTATGTGGGGTCCCTAGTTAAGAGATCTAATAGCTGTCTGATGATCTGAAAGGTTTGTGTCAGAGCATCAGATCATGCACCAACTATTGATTCCCTTTCATGAAGCATTGTAGTGTGTTAGTGGGTCCATTGTCATGTCATCTTATGTGGAGGTTCCTGATTGGTCAAAGGTGGTGATGTGGAGATAGGTTAGTAGGGGCCCATGTGGGTTGCCTTTCCTTTCAATCCAACGGTGGTCCCATGATTGCAAGGGCCTAGAATATTCCTTGCGATCATGTGACAATTTTTGATCTTGCTTATTGCTAGGGTTTTGTCAGGTGGGTCCATTGTCAGAGCCTGTCGAGGTGTTTACTGATGAGGCAGTCAGGGTGAATGAAAGATTGCCAAGTGGTGAATGGGCCTAGGGTTAGAAAACATTAAATGAATCAACAACTAAAGGTTTCTTAGGTTTGCCAGACTTAACCAAGGTCAGTTAAAATAATTAGCAGTCCTACGACCAATGAGAAAAGGTAACCTAAGGTGGACTTGAGGTTAATTCTACAGATGAATGGTTCCCAGGTAAATAAGAAGATCTAACAGTCATGTTTTAAAAGGTGGTTGAGATTTAAATGATGGAATTCGACAGAAGAAAAGTGAGGCATGACCTGTTAGCCATTAATATTCAAATTTTAAATATTTCTCTATAGGGTTTTTTCTACTAGGTTTTGATCCAATGGTTGGTTGCGACATAATGGGTAGCTAAAATTTATATTTCAAGGATGATTGCAATTGGGGAAAATGATGTGGAGGTTTGGGCAACTGTCTTTGGTCATTTCTTGTTTTTTGAGAGTACCAAATCAGTGCATTCATTATGGGCCAATTTGCAAAAAGGTAGATGAGTCCAGGTTGCTTGTCTATAGGAAAATGAGGTACAGAGATGGGCACAAATATCTGATCTGCCATAGCGTTACAGAGATGTATTTATGATTAGACTTGATGGGCTAGGGTTTGATTATTGTATTGAAAAACCATGTAACCCTAGTTTTCTTTTTTACTCCAGCCTGTGTGCCAAATAGGAGGTGTATATATTGTATTTTTAGAGCTTTTGAGCTCAGAGTTGGATAATTATAGAAGAATTTCATTTTCTTAAGGGTCATCTATGGTATCATCTCTTCCCTCTAGCTTATATAGTTGTAAATATTTCATTGATTATTCAAACATTGCAAAGGTATTTTTGTGACAATCCTTCATGTCCCTATGCTTCCTTGTTTGAATTATCTCTTATTGGATTAATTTATATGATATTTTCAATAATATCTTAGGGTTCCTGATCCCTCTTACTTTTTGTAATTTTGTCTATTATTATGTTTGATCTGATTTAGATGTTTTTGTGGGCATACTTTAGCCCCCTAATAGTCTTGTCTCAATCCTACACTAAGTTGCAGAAGTGAATGTCTGCTTGTAGGTCATAAGTTGTGTCTTATGTTTAGACCCTCCTATGAAACACTTATGCAAGCCTATTCAGTAAGTTGTGACCTACTATACCTAAGCCTTTCATTGATTCCATTCCTTTATACTAAGATCCAAACCCTAATTTTGGTGTATCACCTAGTAGGTAGCTTTCTTTCAGTCATTTCCCTTTCAAGCACGCCTTCTATCCCTTTCCCTCAAAAGATTTACTTTTCCTATCTAGAAGCAAATTAGGGTGATTATCCAAGAGGAACCAACCTAGAACTTGAAGGTCTCATCTCAGTTAGCATAGGTCCCACAACCTGGAGATGATTCCCATGTTATACTAGGTTATCAAGACTACGAGAGCTTGAAACAAGGGTGCAAACTTAGTGTATAATAGTAACATTTAAGACCTGTTAAGATCTACCTTGTTATCTAGAATTTTGCAATGCTCATTAAGTGTGAACTCTATTAAGAGATTTATAATGAGATAGTTAAGTCTACTCTATTAAGAGATTTTTCCACCACAATTATTGGAAAGTAACAGTATAAATGATCTGGATGTTGCAACTTATTTTGTTGAATATAAGATTTTCTTATCCTATATCTGAAATCACCTTTCTATAATAGATATCTCCTTTAAATACTGCTCTGTAGCTGCTAGTCTACTTCTAATATAACCCTTAATTCTCATTCAAATACTTACAATAATAACCTTGTATGATCTTCATGTCTCCTATAGATGGTACTTCTCATCTATGTTCATTGTAATTTGACATCTTCACAATGCTTAAATCATAATGATTTAGAACTAATTAAGGTTATGGAAACATCTAGAAATCATTTGGCCAATGATCCATATGAATAACCTAATTCAAAACTACATAGGGATCATCACCAATCCATTTGTTATCTCCAATAAATCTTTACCTCAATTTAAATAAACCATTTTCTAGCTCAATAAAAAAATGTTTTCCTTGTTGTCAGTGTCATTACAAAATTTTATGTTGATCCTACATTTCTCAGTAAATACTATATATCTACCTCAATAAATATATTGATGTTTATAATTAGGTATACTCAATCATAACTATACACGGTATCCTCAATAATCATCTAGCTTGGTATAGATGCTCGGTCAAGTCTATTCTTTGTTAACATAACTTTCTCCTTATTGCTCTATATTTTTACTATACTTAGTAATTTGACTGACTTATCTTTTTTTCTTTGCTTTACTGAATATATGTGTGTGCCACTAATGAAAAAACTTAATGCGATTAGGTGTAACATATTACACCTGAGACTCTGAGCTAAAAAGAGGCCCTAATAAGCCCCAATGGCTTCTGTAAAGTGGTTAGGTTGGCTATCCATAGGGAGTGCCACATCTGAAATGAAGTTTCCATTTTCATCCCTTATCACTCCCTTCCATATAGCCGACCTAGGATTTCCCTTAGTCACTCTTTCAAATTTTATCTTAACCCAAACCAAAGGAGTAGGGGTTCAAGAACAATCCTCTCTCAACCCCTTCACTAGTTTGAGAGATGTAGTGATATCGAGTTAAATTATCCAATTGGTCGCAACCTAGTAATCATAGTTCTTACAAGTGATCTTTCTTTTTCCTTTGATATAATTAAGAAGGATGTTGATGTTCTCACCTATAGCTCTATATATCTTCCAAAACATAATATCTAGAGCCAAAGTCTTATCTCTAAAAATTTTATTATTTCTCTCCTTCCAAATACCCTAGATAACATGCAAGAAATTAAAGAAGCACAATAACTCTAAAACTATTAATATGATTTAGAACAACAAAGAGGGGGCGTGAATCAATTGTTCTCAGGTCTAGATGTATCTATAAACTTTTAAACACTTCAAAAACTCAGATCTAATAACCAACACTACTCGGTCATTACAAAATGTATGCTAGAAATATATAACAATGTAGTCCACTATCCAATAGTATTTAACTTGCAAAACATAGAATGTTCAAACCAAAACATTCACACAAGTATTGACACCATGATTTATAGTGGAAACCTAATTTGGGAAAAACCACTTTGTAACATGTTACTAATATTTTCACTCTTATAAAGCGAGCTCTATGAAAAGCCAACCTTGTTAAAGTTTTCCATACACACTACTAGGTGTGACCCTGTTAAAGGATTTCAACCCCCTATTAGGAGTGCACCTTGTTAATGGACTTAAGTACGTTCCATTAGAATGAAACCTTGATTAAAGGATTTAAAAAATGATTGTTATGTCAACTGTGATTAAAGGATTTGGACTGATACAATGGTTAGAAATTAATAGTAGTATTTGATTTTAAAACATACAACTCACTTTGCAATTAACAGATCCAATTCTTACATATATGTTGGCTTACTAACTAAGTTCCATTTCCATCTCCATCACTAATCTACTTAGAAATTGCTTCAAGCAATCACAACTTTGATCAAATCCTTCACCTTCAACCTTTCTTCTTTTTTATTCAATAACATCAATAACTCTAGCATCCTTGTTTAACCTCACACTTAGGTTTCCCTTAATACCTCTTTGATAGGTAGATCCATCTTTTTCTACTTAATCTCCTGTGTAGATCTTAGGGTTAGGTTGAATTCATCGAATCCTTCCATCATTTATGTTCTTCATCCATCCTTCTAGAAACATTTTCAATCTCTTTATTGAAATCACAATAAAATGGTTTACTATGCATTAAATGTTCAATATAGTTAATTAATAAAGTCAGCACAATTTACATAATCCAAGAATTCAACTATGTCAGCTAGGAATCTAAATTCTTCCTCAAATGTAAATTACTGATACTCAGTCAATACTGTGTTCATCTCCTCAGTCATCACTACATAGCTCGGTCATCTCTTCAAACTATTTCCCTCAGCTAATGCTATCTCCCTCGGCAATAAACTGATGTTCAGTCTAAAACACTGAATTTACTCAGTACATATTGGCTTGGTCGACACTAACATCACTTGGCTTAAACTAGATTTCTTCTCTTTTTCTTGGTTAAGCCTACTTGTTTAGTCTTACTTCTTACTTAGATAAACAATACATTATCTTATCATTGTGCAACATAATCAAGTACTCATTGAAGTAACAAATAACTCAACCTTTCTCTAGGTTCTATTTTTATCACCCTTTCCCTAATCCTTCTCATTAATTAAAAGATATAGTACTTTCTTAGATAGAAATTGTCTTACCAGTTAAGGTTTGACATCAATGACAATACAACAATTGCTTCAATTGCAGTTTCCAAGAATCTCCCTCTTTGGCATTGATGGAAACACCATATGAATAGCACATGATTCACCAACCAATCCAAAACTTGTCATTCCATTAGAAACATTTGTAATATCCTTAGCTTCATTCTAATTCTGAATCACTTAGCCTAGCTTGCTTGACCATCCACACAATTACTCCCTCTGAATCTTTTATGTGTCTCTTTTCCTCTGATTCTTTGAATGATTTTATCTTTTATGTGTTTTCATCTGAATCTCTCCCTCTTTGACAACAATGCCAAATCAACATCTAGAACTTGCATCTTTTAGATGTAGATGTCATCTTGTCAGTTCAATAATAATATTTCTCCCTTTGTCATCTTGATTATGACTGATTATAGCTTTGCTACACTTTTCACAACTCTAGCCCACTCCTAAAGTGTGACCTTGTCTGCATCAATTTGTCAGATACTCTTTGTAGCACATTTGATGTAGTTCTCCTAGCTTGACTAGGAAGCCTCAGTTAGGGGAAGAACCCCTAATTTACCTCTAAGATATTTATGAGCATCCTTAGGTAAAGATTTTGTGAATATGTCTGCTAGTTGTTCCTTTGTATTCACATATTTCATTCTCACCTCTTTATCTTGTACCAATTCCCTCAAGTAATGATACTTGAGAGCAATATGTTTGGTCTTTGTGTGCATCAATGGGTTCTTTGATATGTTGATAGCACTTGTGTTGTCATAGTATATGAAAACTAGTTCAGTGGTCTCCTCTTTCATACCTTTCAACAATTTCTTAATCCATACTAGATTTCAATAGTTCATTGTAGCTGCTACATACTCAGTGTTGGGAGTTCCCTTTGATCTTCAAGTTGTAGATTTATACTTTCATGGATAACCACATATAACTTTGACTCTATCACCACTCCAAAGTCTACAAGGAAGAGGGCCAATTAACAAGGATAAAAAAAGATCCTCCTACACTTTGAGCCTTAATGCTTAGGTAGGTGTACCCTTGACTCACTTCTCCAAAGGAGTCATAAAATGTTATGCCAATATACTCTTTACTAACTAATTTAAGGATTTGATCATTTGAATATGTTTGTGTGACTGATGATGATGAATTACATCCAGAGAGGATTCCAGTACCTTATCCCAGGGCAAAGAGTCACTAAATAATATATATCACCCTGAAACCTTAACTCAAATACATATAAACTCAGAGTAAGTGCTTTGCCTATTACTCCCCTCACTCCCAAACATGATCATCAAATTCCCCTCTAACAATGAACTCATTGAAATCACCCTAAAGGCTTTAATCCTACCTTTGTCAGGAACTCCAAGTTGATCTCACAATACTTTTTGTTTACCATATGCTAATCCACTTTGTGACCTTAACATATATGAATCCACAATCAGAAAAGAAGACAATCAGAGATTTAAGATAGGAATTCAAGTGTATTCTCATTAATTTTCAAAAATCAATACATTACTAAGCAACAAAATACCAAAGGAAAAAATGCCAAAATCAAACTCTCTTTACTCAGTGTAACACCATTAACAACCAACCTGGGACCAAAGAAAGTTTTGGAACTATTACCAAATCAAAACTTCTACAATATATAGTCCCTAGTCATCTTGGAATGCTCAAAGAGAATGCAACAAGCTAAAAATGACTAGGGTTAGGGGTTCAACCAACCAACCAATTGGAAACAGTCATAAATTAATCACAGGGGAAGAAAAGAAGACAGCCATGCCTGAGGAAGATCTGCACTCATGATAAATCTCTAGGAAAGTACTACAAATCATGAAAATTTGAAATTGTCAACCCTTTTAGCCACCTACAACACGCATTGAGCATAAAACCACATAGTACAGACCTAGCAAATGAACATGGCACACCCTGGACCACACTACAATGGTAAACAGATCATTTCCCACCAGCACCAGTCACTTTTGCATTGAATTTTAGTCCTTCTGGTCACAGGAAACCCTCAAAAATTCAAATTTGAAAATAAACAGCTACTTTATGGCACTTGCAGCAAATTGGTAGTCAAAATTTGAATCTCCATCAACTTTAAGTTGGACCATCTGATTTCTCCCTTTCGCGGTCTTTAAGTCTTTAACTCAACTACCACCTTGGGTTTACCTCTAGCGACCATGCGACAATGCATTTCCAATTCATGAAAACAATACCTAACTCACCATTTAACCCCATTAACTAGCGACAAAAGGAAACACTAACCTTGGTCCCACATTTAGCGAACAAGTGACAAAAGCACACCGCCAGTTCATGAAACATTTTATCTATCTACAAGAAAGTTTAGTGATTCTATGAACTCTTGTTCACTGAACCGCTAAAATATTTAGAGAACCACCACTATTTCACATGAATGAGCAAAGCCTTCAAAAATTTTTAGTCTACCAAAACATTTATCAGAATCACTAAGCCCTAGCCTGGAAGATCAATGACTGTCTAAAGTTTGCATACCCATCTGAGATTCTATCAGATTACACGCCCATCATCGGACGAAGAACCTTCTCCCTTCCCTAACAACCCTTTGACACAAAACAAAATCAATGGCCATCACAAGATCTTAAGCCTCTAACAAAACCCATAAGATCATACATTGTCCGCCGATTCACTGAGAGGATCAAGACCCACTGACAGCTACCACTATGTTAATACTTAGACCAATAACATATCACCAACTGTGCTTACGTTTCAATGGACCCACCTTCCTTCATTATGAGAATCAATGGTTGTCGCTATACTATTGCACTAAAGGTTGAGCATGTTTCATTAACGGTATAATGACAACCATAAGATTAAAACAAAATTTAACCCGCCCGAATGCCAAGAAGACCGGTCCCACTAGCAACACTCCACTTCATACTCCCATGGACCAATGAAATACTACCAAGTCAACTTACTTGGTAGTGGACCCACTCGAAAAGAAAGGCTACATCATGGAAATGAATCAACGATGGGTGCAGCATCGCATACTTCTAAAAAAACCCTTGCGCTTTAGCGACAACCATTAGCTCAAACATAGGAAAAATTAAATGCTGAGACTTAGGCTTTAAGGAAAAATAAAGCATTAGGGACCATAGGAAAATATTAAAGGCTGCCGGGGTAAAGACTTAGGAAAAATTTAAACAGAGCTGACCAAAAATATAAAGCATATGCGAATTAGGACCTTTAAGTGACCCGTGAAAAGTAACATCAAAATAGAATAAGGCCTGGGTTTTTCAAAGGGTTTTTACACCAACAGCTAGATTATCAAAAATTTAAACTAGGGCTAAAGGCAAAGACCTAAAAATAGCTATAGAGACTAGGGGAAAAGGGCTAAAGCCATGAAATTTTCAAGGTGCTAAGAGTGGCTCTATCTGGGGATGCATGCCTCCTAGAGACATGGCAAGGAACTAGATCTTTGGAAAAGGTAGACCACCTACTAGAAGAAGGGCACATAGATCTCAAAAAAAAATAGAGGGAACCAACTAGGGCAAATAGGAAGGGAAACTACTATACAAAGATTTAAAAAATTTACAAAAGGCTCAAAGCCCCCAAAACTTCTGATCAATTTTTACCTCTGTCAAACAAATAGTTTTCATCACCATTCAACAAAGGAAAACTGAAATTACATTTTTCATCCAACCTGCCAAAAACATTGTGATCCATTTCCAGCATACCACAGAAACTTTGATCACCATACTCACCACCATCTGGCAGAACAAAGTCACCTAACTGCCATGAATACTAATCATTTTGTGACATTGAAACATCACACTCTTCACTTTCACTATCATGCTAAAAAAGGAAACATTCCAACTCAATCCCATGGATGGAAACATGAACATACTGCTCATTAGTTTGCAAGAAGGAATAAACCAATTCTATCTCTTCACTTTGCAAACTAATACAACACTCCTCAAGACAAAAATCTAATTGCGTAAAAATGGAAACAACTTGCTGATCAAAAATCACATTGGCATCTTCTGGAAAGGAATAAGCACTATCAGTCAATGACTCATTAGTCATTTGCAAATCTGAGAAAACCCCCTTCAGATTTACCACATTCTCCAGCATCAAAATGTAAACAAGAACCACTGACATTAGGCTCTTGAAAAATTGAATCCACACTAGTACAAACATCATCATACTCATCAAACATTACATTATCAAATTCATTATAATGATATGTACTATCCACTTGCATATCAAAAATGAGAGAAAGGACCTCAATAGAAGTTTCACACATCATGCCATCATTGATTCTTTCTTCATCAAAAATAATATCTACCAGGCATGGAATTTTGGAAACATATTTGGGAGTACACCTCTGAAATTCTGCATCCAAGAGCTCTGAAATTTGCTCACTACTTAGTAAGCATTGAACTTCACATTTTATCTCATCGGTCTCACTATAAATGTTGCAAACATCTTCCTCATCTGAGACAGGAGCTGAAAAATCTTGTGTCACAATATCTTGTGCAAGGTTATCACTACAGGAACTTTCACTGCAGGAACTTACATCAATTGTAGATTCATCTTCTATCTCTTGATAATCACAAGTTCCATTATCAACATCATCAACACAAGATTCATTATCCACAAATGAAGCCATCCACTCTTTAACATTTTCTAGTGCTTCATTTCTAAAAGATGCAGACCAACTGATTGACTTAGGCATACCAAGTTCTAAAAACATTTCAGCATATTGAAAATCTTGAAGCTCAATACCCATAAGAAACTCATCACAAGCTACAAGAAATTTCTTATGGTATAAATGGGATGACTCATTTTTTCTTTCTCCTATTGTACATCTTAAAATCTTTATGCAATTCTGCTGGATTTTTTGACTCATCAAGTAAATACCTCTTTCTCTATTAATGTTTCTAAAATCTGATAGAGAACCTTCAGACCTAGAAACACCATCTTGACTCATCAAGGCTGGAAACTCCATTTCAATATACTGACAAAACAACACAACTTGCTCTCATTGCAATACTTTATCCAAACTCATGCAACCACTGACCTTATTAAACCTCAACATATTTCTGATACTCTTTGTAACAACCAAAGCTTCTATCCAAAAATATGACCTTAAACTTTAGAATTAATTTCCCCTTTTCAATGATGACTTGTTTGCCTAATTAGGAATTTTTCTTGCTTAGTGAAATATAATTACCTAGAGATGTTGTGAATGTTGCAAAATATTGATCTGAAGTCTCCTCTAGATCACCTTTCAAACTTTGGTAGAGCCACCACCTCTTTGCATAGGACAAATCTAAATCAGCTGAGAACCTTTCCCAACTCTAAACCTTCTTCAAAACCCACAATCACAAAACAACCTCACAAGAAAACTGCTTGTCAGGACTACAAATATATCACACTTGTCACATATACTGACCAAACAAAGATTCAAAGTCACCACTCAACACTTAGTGAGAAAATTTAACAAATGTAATTTTTATATCTGACCCTGTGATCATTTAACGAGACTCTAGGATGATCCATCCAAGCAAGGAGGCTTGCTATCTTTTACGTCTCCCCAGCAGAGTCGCCATTTTGTTGGGAGTTCCCTTTGATCTCCAAATTGTAAATTTATACTTTGATGGATAACTTAATATAACTTTGACTCTATCACCACTCCAAAGTCTACAAGGAAGAGGGCCAATTAACAAGGATCAAAAAAGATCCTCCTACACTTTGAGCCTTAATGCTTAGGCGGGTGTACCTTTGACTCACTTCTCCAAAGGAGTCATAAAATGTTATGCCAATATACTCTTTACTAACTGATTTAAGGATTTGATCATTTGAATGTGTTTGTGTGATTGATGATGATGAACTACATCTAGAGAGGAGACCAGTGCCTTATCCAAGGGCAAAGAATCACTAAATAATATATACCACCCTGTAACCTTAACTCAAATACATATAAACTCAAAGTAAGTGCTTTGCCTATTACTCCCCTCACTCCCAAACATGATCATCAAATTCCCCTCTAACAATGAACTCACTAAAATCACCCTAAAGGCTTTAATCCTAACTTTTTCATGAACTCCAAGCTGATCTCACAATACTCTTTGTTTACCATATGCTAATCCACTTTGTGACCTTAACATATATGAATCCACAATTAGAAAAGAAGACAATTAGATATTTAAGATAGGAATTCAAGTGTATTCTCATTAATTTTCAGAAATCAATACATTACTAAGCAACAAAATACCAAAGGAAAAAACCCCAAAATCAGACTCTCTTTACTCAGTGTAACACCATTAACAACCAGCCTGGGACCAAAGAAAGTTTTGGAACCATTACCAAATCAAAACTTCTACAATATATACTCCCTAGTCATCTTGGAATCCTCAAAGAGAATGCAACAAGCTATAGATGACTAGGGTTAGGGTTTCAACCACCCAACCAACTGGAAATGGTCATAAATTAATCACAGGGGAAGAAACCCAGGCAGCCATGCTAGAGGAAGATTTGCACTCATGATAAATCTCTGGGAATGTACTGCAAATCATGAAAATTTGAAATTGTTAACCCTTTCAGCCACCTCCAACACACCTCAAGCACAAAACTGCATAGTACAGACCCAACAAACAAACATGACACACCTTGGACCACATGGCAATGGCAAACAAATCATCTCCCACTAGGACCAGTCACTTCTACATTGAATTTTAGTCCTTCTAGTTGTAGGAAACCCTCAAAAATTCAAATTTGAAAATAAACGGCTACTTTATGGTGCTTGCAGCAAATTAGTGGTCAAAATTTGAATCTCCATCAACTTTAAGTCATGACCATCTGATTTCTCCCTTTCATGATCTTTAAGTCTTTAACTCAATTGCCACCCTCAGTTTACCTCTAGTGACCATGCAACAATGTATTTCCAATTCATGAAATGAATACTTAACTCACCATTTAACCTCAGTCCCAGATTTAGCGAGCAAGCAATAAAAGGACACCGCCAGTTCGTGAAACATTTTATCTATCCACCAGAAAGTTTAGTGATTTCATGAACACTTGTTTGCTGGATCACTAAAAAATTTATAGAACCACCACTATTTGACACAAATGAGTGAAGCCTTCAAAAAATTTTCAGACTGCCAAAACATTTATCAGAATCACTAAGCTCTAGCCTGGAAGATCAATGGTCATCTAAAGTTCACATACCCATCTGAGATTCTATCAAATTACATGCCCATCATTGGATGAAGAATCTTCTCCCTACCTTGACAACCCTCTAACACAAAACAAAATCAATGGCCATTGCAAGATCTTAAGCCTTTGACAAAACCCATAAGATCATACGATGTCCGCCGATTCACTGACAGGATCAAGACCCACTGACACATATAGAAACTAGGTCCCACTGATAGCTGCCACTATGTTAATACTTAGACCAATAAAATATCACCAAGTATGCTTATGTATTAATGGACCCACTTGCCATCCTTATGAGAATCAATGGCTGTCGCTATAATGCTGCACTAAAGGTCAAGCATGTTTCATTAATGATATGATGATAGCCATAAGATTAAAACAAACTTTAACCCACCTGAAGGCCAAGAAGACTGGTCCCACTAGCAACACTCCACTTCATACTCCCATGGACCAATGAGATACTACCAAGTCAGCTTACCTAGTAGTGGACCCGCTCGAAAAGAAAGGCTATGTCATGGAAATGAATCAATGATGGGTGCAGCATCACATACTTCTGACAAAACCCTTGCGCTTTAGTGAAAACCATTAGATGAAGATGGTGTCAGAGAGCGGCCCATGAAAAATTAAAGCTGAAACATAGGAAAAATTAAATGCTGAGTCTTAGGCTTTAAGGAAAAATAAAGCATTGGGGACCATAGGAAAATATTAAAGGCCACCAGGGTAAAGTCTTAGGAAAAATTTAAATGGGGCCAACCAAAAATATAAAGCACATGTGAATTAGGACCTTTAAGTGGCTCGTGAAAAGTAACATCAAAATAGAATAAGGCCAGGGTTTTTCATAGGGTTTTTACACCAATGGGTAGATTTTAAAAAATTTGAACTAGGGCTAAAGGTAGAGACCTAAAAATAGTTGCAGAGACCAGGGGAAAAGGGTTAAAGCCATGAAGTTTTCAAGGTGCTAACACTCAGCTTCAGCTGTAGATTGGGAAATGCAATTTTGTTTCTTTCTTTTCCAGGAAACTAACCTCTGTCCAAGAAAGAAAGCTCCACCACTAGTACTTTTTCCTTCATGCACATTTCCTACCCAATCTACATCAGTGTAGACTTTCAGTTCAAATTTCTCATGCTTCTTGTAGTATAGTCCATAGTCTTCTATCTCTTTCAAATATCTCATTATTCTCTTCATAGTCATCATATGACTTTCCTTAGGATTGGTAGAGAATCTTGCCACAATCCCAACTACTAGAGCAATATCTGGTATGTTATGAACAACATATTGTAGGTTTTCAGTCATGGATCTATACATAGTTTGGTTTGCATCAACAGTATCATCATTTTTAGATAGTTTCTATCTAGTAGCCATAGGATTACTTACTGGCCTTGAATCCTCCATACCAAAGGTTTTTAGTATCTCTTTTACATATTTAGACTGTCTGATAAAAATACCCTTTTCCATTTGATAGACTTGCAAACCAACAAATAATTTTATCTCACCAAACATAGACATTTAAAACTCAGTTTGCATCTCATTGGAAAATTTCTTACACAAGGCATCTTGTCCTCCAAATATCATATCATCTACAAAAATCTTAGCTAACAAAATCCTTTTACCTTGTTCATCTTTCATGTACAGATTGTTGTTGTCATTTGTCCTTGAAAATCCAATCTGTATCAAGTAATTGTGCAACCTCTCTTACCATACTCTAGGGGTTTGCTTCAATCCATACAATGCCTTATTCAGCTTGAAAACTATATGTCTCTTGTTTGGATCAACAAATCCTTCAGGTTGGTCAATGTACACTTCTTCTTCTAATATACCATTAAAAAATGCAGACTTGACATCCATTTGGTATACCTTGAAATCTTTGTAAGAAACATATGCAAGTAGAGTTCTCACTCCTAATCTTGCTACAGGGGAAAATGTCTCCCCATAGTCTATTCCTTCTTCTTGTGCATAACCCTTTCATACCAACCTTACTTTGTTTCTTGTGATTTTTCCATGTTCATTAAGCTTGTTTCTAAATACCCATTTTGTTCCAATGACATTTTTGTTTTCTGGTCTTGGCACCAAAGTCCAGGTATCATTCTTTTCTATTTGGTATATCTCCTCATTCATAGTTTGAACCCAATCTTCATTTTCTAATGCCTCCCTTGTTGTCTTAGGCTCTAACTCACATAATAAACATGTAGGATCTCTTAACTTGCTTCTGGTGAGAACTCTAGTTTCTTTATCTCCAATGATTTTCTTAGGCTTGTGATGTCTTCTTACATACTGTGCCAAAGTAGGCTCAACTTTCTTTTCTCCTTGATCTTCAAGTTCATCAATAAGATTATCAGATTCAGCCTTTGATTTCTCAGTAACCTCTTCCTGATGTTCGGGAGCATCCTCCTGTCACTCAGAAACATCCTTCTGATGCTCAACAACATCCTCCTATTGCTTGACATTATCTCCCTAATGCTCATCATTGCTTACCCCAGACTCTACATCAGGTGCAAGTGTGTTACTCACCTCTCCTTCTATATAGATAAAAGATCTAAAATCTTCAAGTTCTCTTTTGCTTTCCTGTTCAATTTTCTCTGTATATTCGTCAACCTTCACATTTACACTTTCCACAATTTTGATAATGTTAAAGTTCAAATAGTTGTAAGATTTACTCTTTGTGGAATAACCTAGGAATATGCCCTCATCACTTTTTGCATCAAACTTTCCATTCCTATTATCTTTTAATATATAGCATTTTCTCCCAAAGATTCTAAAGCATTTTACATTAGGTTCATAATCATGCCATAATTCATAAGGTGTAACATTTGTACCTTTTTTTTTTGTACTCAATTTAAGGTATAAAAAACTATACTTATAGCTTCTTTCTAGTACTTTTGTGCAAGATTCTTCTCAATCATTAGTGTCCTTGCACAATCCATGATAGATTTGTTCCTTCTCTGAGCTATACCATTATGTGGAGGTGTTCTAGGTGTAGACATCTGTCTCTTGATTCCTCTATCATTATAGAACAGATTGAACTCATTTGGTATAAACTCTCCACCTTGGTCAGATCTCAAACATTTCTAGTTTCTACCTATCTTTCTTTCAACCTTATCCAAATACCACTTAAACAACTAAAATGCATTAGATTTTTCTTTTAAAAACATTACAGTCATCGTCTTAGTGTAATCATCACCAAATAGAATAAAGAATTTAGCACCACAATAGCTTTGTACACCCATAGGTCCACAAAGGTTAGTATGAACTAGATCTAAAGCATTTTCAAAACTAAAAGTCTTTCTCTTGAACCTATACTTTGTCATTTTACCCGGCTGCCATTGTTTACACATCACATTATTAGGTTTTTTCAATCTTGAAAACCACTAACTTTCTTCTTTTTACTAATAGTTACCAGATTGTCAAAGTTAAAATGACATATCCTCTTATGCCATAACCATATATCATCAAATTGTGCAATCAAGCACGTCTCTTCAGATAGGTCTAGATAGAAAAAATTACCTCTTGTCCATTCTCCACTTCCAATCAGTTCACTAGTGGCATCAAATATTTTAGCCTTCCTATAATGAAACTCCGCTTGATAACCAGTTCTATTAAGTTTTGCAACACTTAGCAAATTATAGTTAATATCCTCAACCTAATAAGCATTTTCACAAGTGATCTTATCAGTCAACTTAATTAATCCTTTACCCTTTACAGGACATGGTGCATCATTACCAAATTTAACACTTCTACCTTTGTAATGATCTAGAGTTTCAAATTTAATTTTGTCACTAGTCATGTGGTGTGGGAAACCACTATCAATAATCGATTTATCACCTTTGCTCACATAAGAAACAAGTGCAGTTTTCTCATCTTCATCATACTCATCTTTCATAGCAACATAGACTACTTCAATTTCAAAATCATCATTATCAGTGTTAGTTTCTTCTTCAGCAATATAAAAGGAGATCTTAACCTTTTCCTTGTAGCCCTTGTACCTTCGGTAACCTCTGTTGTCTCTCTTATCCTTGTACTTTCTTTCTCTTTCCTCATCTTTTTCATCCCTATCAAGACATCTTGCAGCTATATGGCTAGCTTTGTTGCATGAAAAATATATGATAGGAAGTTTACCTTTATATTTTCCTTTTCCTCTTTTCAATCTTCTGGCCATAATAGCTTCAAGATCCTCTAGTTCCTCATCAAATGTGTCACTATCACTTTCACTATCACTTATACACTTTTATTTTTCCCTCTTAGATTTATGCAAAACCATTTGTGACTTGAATGTAGATTCAACATTAGCAATAGTGTAGTTATCATAGTTAGAAAGCTCAAAAGTAGTAAGCTTACCAACAAGAATTTCCAAAGTTAGAACATTACCAGGGTTACATCTAGATTCTTGAATTGCTGAAATTATGATGGCATATATAGGAAGAAAAGTTCTTAATACCTTTCCAATAATAGTTTCATCTTCAATAGTTCCATTAGATCCCCTAATAGCATTTACTACCTCCTTGATTCTACCACAATATTGAGCAATATTTTCACCTTCTTGCATTTTCATTTCATCAAACTTACCTCTCAGGATTTCGGCTTTTTCCCTTAGTACATTTATGTCACCATTATAGATGTTTGCAAGAGTGTCACACATTTTCTTTGCATTTGTGCAATATTTAGTGTCTTCAAATTATGGATAGCTTAAGGTAGATGAAATCTCCAACATTTCTTAGTTGTGTTCTTGTTTAGCTCTCATCTCCTCGGCAGTCAAAGGTGCAACATGTGTAACATAGTTATTTTCAACATAATATTTCACTAAGTCACCAATACCAACTAGATGAAGTTTCATCAAACTCTACCATGCAAGGAAGTTCTCCTTATTCAACTTTGATAATGTTAGCACGTGCCAAAATTTTCATGGCTCTAGCTCTCTTCCCCTAGTCTCTACAATGTTTTTGATGTCTCTAGCTAAAACTCTTGGAAATTTTTTTTTTAAATCTAGCTGTTGGGTTCTTAAATTTAAAACTGCCCTGGCCCTATTTTATTTTTGGGTTACCTTTTTGTGGGTCACTTAAAACCTTTAATCCGCATGTGCCTTTTTTAAAAAAAAGACTTCTTTACATGTCACACGGTTAGGTTTCATGTGTAGGTGGCTCCCCTTTAATACTTTCCTATAGTCCCCTTTGCCTGATATTTTCCTTAAATCCTAAGTCCTGCGCTTTAATTTTTCCTATGTTTTGATAGCCTTTATTTTCCCTTGGCCCAGCTCTGACACAATCTCCATCTAATGGTGGGCATATGTTCACAATGCTATAAAGTAAAGATCCCCAAGATAACTAAGAGGGGGGGCTGAATCAGTTATCTGATAATTTAACCATTCAACTACTTTAAAAAATATAATTAATGTACTAATCAACCATAGAAAGATAACCATACACAATTGCATAATAACACAAGATATGTTGACTAGGGAAACTCTTGAAAAGAGTAAACCCCAGTGGGAATGATGCCCACAAAATGATGCACTAATATAAAAGTTCCTTGTTAGAGGATGGACCCTGTTAAGAGTCTTATGAAATACATTCAGTACATATAAATTCTTGTTAGGAGATTTTGAATCCCTATTAAAAGATTCTAACCCGATTAAGAGTTTATGGAAGACAGAAGGACCCACTGCCCAAACAGCTTCAAGGCACGATCTCTGAACCCACTGTCCAAAAGATCTTAGAATTATTCAATAGAATAATATGAAATATATTACCTCCTTCACACTATGCCAAAACCATACTCTCTACTACACAAGATCACAATTCCAGATCTCTATACTCACAAGTCTTCCTTCATCACTGAATTAGCTCTTTTCTTCACTTCATGCATATATTCACATCTCAACCTTCATAGTACATATTGCAATAAGGAAAAAATTCCTTCTTATATACCAAACTCAAATAATTACAAATGAGTCGGTCCTCAATTACAAAATAATAAATTCTACACGCTACACACAAAATTTCACATAAAACTATCGGCTACCAGATACTGTAACTTTCTCCAAACATATCTTCAAAGTTTTCACTATGAACCACATCATCATTAATGAGTCTCCAACATCCCTTTACTACAAAAAATGAGATTCCATCCCAGCTAAGAGATATCCTCCGATTTCCAAAAATCACTTCACAGAAACACTGTCTAAACACTGCTTTCACCAAAATGCTCATAACTCTCATAAATGAATGAATTTCTTTTTGCACTATTAACCATAGGTTAATAACACACCAAAGGACATACCATCAATTACACAAAAGTGAATCTACAATACAACATGTGCGCGAAACAAAACTATACCTACTTTCCTGCTGATATCCAGAATATCACTATGTTGACATCAATGACAATCCAAGTCATGAATGCAACAACTGCTATAGAATGACTGCCAAAATAATTTGCATTCAATCCTAACACACAAGTGATGTGTCAAATGCATGAGATCTTAAGACCGACATTGATTTCATTGGGTGACGTTGCCTTTCCCTTTAGGTGGGTCCGTTGGCACATATGCACAAATGGTGACATCTTATTGGTCCATGTTTTAACACGTTGGTAGTTATCAGTGGGTCCTAGGTTGCCGGCTTGTCAAAGGGTCCTGACACTTGCAGTGAATCAATGACGGGCATAAATTCTTATGAGATGTGTCAGACATGTGAGATTTTGAGACAATCATTGATTCTTTTGTATGACGTAACCTTTTCTTTTGGCGGGTCCATCTACCAGATATGTTGATTTGTTGTACTATGATTGGTCCACGTTGTGTGATCTAGACGTGTTGTCAGGTGGGCTCAGTATCTCAATTAGGAGATTCAAGATCAATGGTTGGCATAAGAGCGCGTAGAATCTTCAAAGCCCTTTAGATCTTGCGCTAGCCGTCTAATCTTCTAGGTGGCGCAAGATTTTGAAGAAAAAAATTTATTGGTCGGCATGGGTGATGTGGCAAGGTGGGGTCATTATCAGAGAGATCAGTGATGAGGACAAGATCTACCATCAACATAAGTTCTCATGAGTTTTGTTAGAGCTATGAGATCTTACGCCTGTCGTCTGATTATAAGGCCTCCAGAAAGTGGGTCCTGTGTCAGTGTGACCGAGCATGAGCCGCGAATGAGGTAACAAAAAGTGGCATAAACTAGGCCCAGGTGGGGTCTAAGGTCTGGTGGTCTAGATAAATAAGGTTAGCAACCTGACAAAATTTTAAGGGGTTTCACTCATTCGCAAGAAGAATTGGCGGTGTTCCAAAATGATTGGCAATTCAGTGAAGGAAGGTCGCGTAGTCACTAAAATTTTTAGTGGTGACATAAAGCGTTTCATGAACTGGCAAAAATCTTCAGTCACTAGTTTGCTAAATGTGACAGGTTATATTAAAAGGTTATGGTCATAAAGCCCGTGAAACATGAAGATCTAATGGCCACGACTTAAAGTTGATCGAGGTTTAAATATCGACCACCGATTTGTTGCAAGTGCCATAAAGTAGTTGTTTATTTTCAAATTTGAATTTGCAGTGGGTTTCCTATGACCAGAAGGACTAAAATTGAATTCTTTCACTGTTAAATTTGATTTTTTTGGTGGCACTTGCTATTGCAGAGTGGTCCAGGGTGTTCTTTGATCATTTTTAGGGGTTTGTACTATGTGGTTTTGTGCTTGAGGTGTATTGCAGGGTTGACATTTTGAGCATTTTTGTGGTTCTCAATACCTTCACAAAGAATTTATCATGATTGAGGATCATTCCAAGATTTTCTTTCTCTTGGTTGCCTGGCTTTCCACCCCTATAATAACTTTATGACCATTTCCAGTTGGTTGGGTGGTTGAAACCCTAACCCTAAGTCATCTGTAGCTTGTTGCATTCTCTTTGAGAATTCCAAGATGACTAGGGAGTATATATGGCAAAAATTTTGACTGAGTAAGGGTTCCAAACTTTCTTTGGTCCTAGCTAGTTGTTGCTAGTGATATACTAATAGAAGAGTGGGATTTTGGGTATTTCCTATCTTTGTGTTTTTTTTATTGTATATTGATCCTAAATATGTTAATGAAAATACTATTGAGTTCTAATCTTGCATTTGTGTATGTCTTCTTGTTTCAGTTCTAAGCTCATATATGTTAATGTCACAAAGTGTGTTAGCATATGGTAAACAAAGAGTATTGTGAAGTCATCTATGAGTTCCTAACAAAGTTAGGATTAAAGTGTTTTGGGTCAGTTCAATGAGTTTACAACCAAGTAAGCATCTGATGTCCTTGTGTTTGAGGAAGAGGGGTAATAGGAAAAGCACTTATCCTGGATTCAATTGTGTTTGAGTTAAGGTCTTCAGCCGATGTATGTAAATGGGTGACTCTTTACCCTAGGTTAAGGCATTGGTCCATCCTCTGGAGGCATTTCATTGTCATCAGCCACACAGAAATATTCAAATGATAAAATCGTTAACAAATTAGTATGGGGTATAGTTGTATATTGTTTTGAGACTCCTTTGGAGAAGTGAGTCAAGGGTACACCCACCTGAGCATTGAGGCTCAAAGTGTAGGAGGATGTCTTTTGATCCTTGTTAATTGGCCCTCTTTCTTGTAGACCTTGGAGTGGTGATAGAGTCAAAGTGTTATTTAAGTTATCCATCAAAGTATAAATCTACAAGTGAAGATCAAAGGGAACACCCAACAAAATGGAGACTCTACTGGGGAGAACAACAATGGAGCAGTATATCTGTTAAGACTTCTGGTTGGGACTACATTGTAAAGTCAAAAAAATTTGTTGACTAGATAGATACAAAGGTTGTAAATGCACTCTTGTTTTCCTGTTATATTTGGTTAACATTTCCCATCTAGGTGGGTGGCAACTAAAAAAGGTTAGAATGATTGCTATATGTTGTAAATCATGGACAAGAGGAGGAATACTAGGTCCTTTTTCAAAAAGAATCCGGAGGTAACTCTCGAGCAATTTCCTAGATAGGAGAAGAAGAGTTGGATTAGAATGAATGGTGAGTCTACTAGTGCTCCCATGAGAGAACAAACAAATACTAGAGGTAGAGCACCACATGTTTCCTCAAGTGAGGATGGTTCACAGGATAGAGCTTCTAGATCAGATGGTGGTCACTCTGAAGATAGATTTTATGATACCCCGAAAGCTTTATTTCAAGACAAGGGTTCATTTCCTACAAGTGAGGATGAACAAGCTAGAGAGATGGGTTTGGAGATTGATTTAGATCTTAATGAAGATAATTCAAAAGAGAACCCATGAGACCTAGGAAAGTCCACTTCCCATATCAAAATCTTTCTGATATGGATGTGTCATTAGGTTTTGATGACATTATGGTAGATCTTGATGATTTAAATGCATTAAGGTTGCAGTTGGTAGAGCAGGATGCCATACATAAGAGGTTACAAAAGGAGAGAGAGGCTGAAAAGGTGAATGCTCTGATAGAAAGATAGTCTCTCCTTAGAAAGATTAATGAAATGAAGGAGAGAAACAAGATGCTTTCTTCTACTCCTAAAACTTTGTAGCATGATGTCTTTGGTGATCTTAATGCCTTGAGGAGTGAGAAAGAGTGCTTACTATAAGATTAGTAATTTGATAAGGAAGGCCCTATGGTTAGACAAGTGAAAATTTATGTTCCTTTGCCTAAAGATAAAGATGGGCATGAGATCACTAGGCCTAATGTTGCTGTTGGTAAGAAAGGAAAGAAAAAGATGGTGGGACATCAAACAAGTAAATCATTGACAATACCCGGGGTCCTACCACCCAATTTAAATAAGGACACAAAAATGGAGAGAAGAAGAAAAGAAGATGAGGACCTTGCAAGAGAATTAGAGAAGGCTAAAATTGAAGCTTCCATTATAGAAAAGAGAAGAAAGATCTAGTTGTTGAAGGCTTCATCAGCTAATGCTCTTGGCCCATCTGCTATAGAACTAGGTATGCCATCTATGACTACTATTATTCCACCTAGTAATGCTACTAGTTCAATTCCTTCTTCATCTGCTAGGATAGGTGCTGATCCTAGGCAGTAGTCAAATGCACAAATAAATGTAGATGCTAATGTTGATCCTAGGGTTAACACTAGTTCAAGTTTTCAAAGAAGACCTATGCAACTAGAAGGCTATAGGAAAATTAGTTTTGATGGAATTCCTGGCTATCTGAATGCTTTTCCAAATGATATTAGAGATAAGGTACCTAAGTTTTCTGGTAATAATACTATTAGTTGTGAGGAGAATCTTAGGTTATTTGTTGATATGCTTAATGATTATGAGGTAGAGCATGAGGATGTGGTCATGAAATTATTTGTTCAATCTCTAATGGAGGATCCTAGAGATTGATTTAAGAGACTTCCTGACAAATGTATTGATACTTGGAATTCTTTTGAGAGATGTTTTAAAGAGCAGTATGGTGATAGGCCTAATGCTAGTTTCATGTTGAATGAATTCAATACCATAAGGAAAAATCAGAATGAATCTGCAATTGAATTCAACATGAGATTTTAGAAGGGTATGCATAAGTTGTTCCAAGTCATGCGATTAGATGACAATGTTTGTCTAACTACATATTTCAATGCATTTGAAGGAAAGATGGGATATTTGTTGAGAGACAAAGAACCAAGAACTCTTAGGGATGCTTTTAAGATTGCTGTCAATATTGAGAACAACATGAAAATATCAGGAAAGTTGGGTGGAAAGAGAGATGACCCAAAGTTGTTTGGGGACAAGAAATACAAAAAGGAAAATCATAAGAATGTTAGATCTAGGAGGCAAGAAGAAGATAAATTGGATAAGGTGCTTAATGCATTGAAGGATTTGAAGGCACCTACAAATAGGAACATCAGTGCTCCTGCCAATGAGAGGCCTCAGTTCAACAACAATTTCAATAAGCAGAATAGATTGCAGAACTACCCTTACAACACACAATGGAAGGATGGCAAGCCTATTGTCCCTACTGTAAGAGGAAACAATGATAGAGGTGTCCCTGACCCTCTACAAAAGGCTTCAATAAACATCATGGAGGACATACCTTGGTGTGTTGCATGCCATTCCCCTCATTCTATAGAGCATTGTGTGGTTGCACAATCTATGGCTGCAAATCAAGATTGTGGCAATGAGGAGATAGATCAAGAAGAAGATCAAGATGATCTTGGATGCAACATGGCTTCTTCATATCTAGGATATTAAGATGATTTTGATTTTGATGAAGAGGCAGATGTAAATGTAAAGATACACAATCAGGCCCTTTTTCATCAAGAAGTTTTTTCTAATGATGAAGACATAGATAAGAAGACATGTAACATGAACTCTTCTTCTAAGCCAATAAATTTGAGAAGACCTTCTAGAGAAGAGATGGATAGGATTACTGAAGAAATGATTGCCCAAGTGCAAACCAGAGGCATGGTGGCAAGGAATATAAATGAGAAAGCTGCAAGAATGTTTATAAAGAGTACCAACTTCGGAGAACCTAATGAGAATAAATCAAAAGGTGATCACATGGTGAAATTTAAGAATGTAAAAGGAAAGAATTATGAGCCAAAGGGAGTTGGAGTTGAAAAATTTTCTAGTGAAATTGAGAAGCCAATTAACACTATGGTTAAGATTGAAAAGATGAGGGTGGCCAATACACCTAATGTATCAGATAAACAGAAGGATAATAAGGTGGTGCAGATTGAGACTCCTTCTCCTGCTCCTGTTGATATGTTATCTATATTGTCCCAAATTACAGTTAAGGTTCCATTGTCAGAATTGTTGAGAATCCCTGAACATAAGGATAGAGCTATTGCATGGGTAGATAATGTTCATAACAATGATGTTGCATGCAATGGATCTTAGGATAAGGCTTTGAAAGGTTTTTCTACTCAGGGAATTGCGTCTCAAATTCCTCCAATATATTTGGATAGTGTTGTCAACACCAGCCTTGAAAATATTGACCCATTCTTTTTAAGTGTTCTTGTGAATGGAATGAAGTTGAGAAATTGTATGATTGATAGTGGTGCCTCTAATACTATCATGCCTTTCAAAATCATGGAGAAGTTGGGCCTTAAAGTTGATACAGTTCAAGGTAGATGTTGTGCAATGGATCAGAGGGAGGTACCAGTTATTGGGACTGTCAATGCAATGCCATATAGGCTGGCAACATATCCAAAGAAAGAGTTAACAATGAGTGTTTTGGTGGTGGATATCCCTCCTCATTATGGGATGCTGCTATCTAGAAGATGGAGTGCTACCATGCATGGAAGTTTACAGTGTGATCTATCCTATGCCACTTTAAAGATTCATGATCAGTTTGTCAAGATTGAATGAGAGCCAAGAGTATGCCACATGATTGAGAGAAATATTGATAATGAAACTACATGCTTTGTGGATACTGATATTAATGCTTTTAGGGTAGAGATCCCTATATTTGAAGAGGAACCTATTTTGTCACCTATCTCTATTGAGGTAAGTGCTAATTCTATGAAGGGTGATTTGTGGGTAATGTACTTTGATGGTGCAAATTGCAAAGATGGTGCAAGAGTAGGTATTTTACTTATTTCTCCTGATGGAAATACCTAAAAAATTTCTTTCACATTGAATTTCTTTTGTACCAACAATATAGCAGAATATGAGGCATTGTTGTTAGGACTGAGGTTGGCACAAAAACATGGTATTAAGTGCTTGAATGTTGTTGGTGATTCTAAGTTGGTGGTGTCCCAAGTCAGGTCAGTATATGCTTCCAAGAATAAGAGGTTGAAACAATATAGGAATGCAGTTTGGGATTTGATTGAACATTTGGATGCCTTCAATATTGAGTGGAAGGATAGGAGTAACAATAAGATGGCTGACTTGTTAGCCAATATTGCAATCAATCCCAATGATATTACATTTTCTGGTATCTCTAAAGTTTAAATTTAGGCTAGGCCTAGCATACCAAATAATATTGAGAATCGGCAAGCTTTTGATGATGATAATGATATCTTGAAGTTTATGGGTTGTGAGGATCATTATCATGGTTAGGAATTTGATTGTTTAGCCTTGGTTGAGTCACTAGAAGGAAGGGAGGTTGTCTTTGGCAATGAGGTCATTCAGCTTAGAACTAACAAGGTGCCCAAGGGGCTTGTTGTTTTGGAGACTATCTTTGATAACCAGGATAGAGTTCAAAAGAATATCAAAAGAGAAGATCATGCTGATCTAGAGGAGATAAATCTTGGAACACATGAGGCACCTAAGAAGGTATGCATTGGTAGAGATATATCTCAAAAGGTAAAGAAATCTTTGATCGAATTATTGAGAAAATTTAGGCATGTTTTTGCATGGTCATATGATGACCTAAATTTTTATAGAGAAGATTTGTTTCAGCATATTATTCCATTGAAAGAAGATGCTAAACCTTTCCAGCAAAAAAAAAGGCCTATTAATCCCACTTTGGCACCCAAGATGCAAGGAGAGTTAATGAAGTTGAGAGATGCTAGCATTATCAAGCCTATAAGGCACTCTTCTTGGGTTTCAAACCTTGTTCCTATGAGAAAAAAGAATGGTGACATTAGGCTTTGTGTGGACTTCAGGAATCTAAACATCAGCTCATTAAAGGATAATTATTGTTTGCCCAATATGGAAGCTATGTTGCAGAGAGTAACCGAATTAGAATTAATGTCTATTATGGATGGTTTCTCTGGCTACAATTAGATCATTGTAAAAGAATTAGAATAGTTTAAGACAGCTTTCACAACACCTTGGGGGACATATGTTTATGTGAGAATGCCTTTTGGTCTCACAAATGCTGGTGCTACTTTTCAAAGGGCAATGGATGTTGCCTTTTCAGATTTTATTGATGATTTCCTTGTATACCAAGATGATCTAACTACCTACTCCAAGAAGGAAGAAGACCATTGTACTCATTTAGAGAAAATATTCATAAGGGCTTTGGAATATGGCATTTCATTAAACCCAGGGAAATGTGCTTTTGGTGTCATTGAAGGTAAGTTGCTTGGCCACTTAGTTGGGAAGCAAGGAGTGAGAATTGACCTTGAGAGGGTAGCATCCATTGATAGAATTCAAAGACCAAAGAATGTTAAAGGAATTCAATCCTTCTTTGCTCAGGTCAAGTTCTTGAGGAGGTTTGTGATAAATTTTGCAGAGGTTACTAGACCTATTTCTAAGATGTTGAAGAAGGGATCTACAATCAATTGGGAGGGTGAGCCTAATGAGGCTTTCAAAAATATCAAGCAAGCTATTAAAGATGCACTAGTTCTAAAGGAACCTGATTATAATGTCCCAATGCATATCTTTTCCTTTGCATCTTTTCACACTATTGCTGCAGTTTTGTTACAAAAGAATAAGGATAGTTTTGAGTAGCCTATTGCATTTTTTAGTAAATCTTTGCAGGCTGCAAAATTGAAGTATGACATAAATGAAAAATAGGCTTATGCACTTGTGAAGGCAATCAAGGCTTTTAGGTGTTACTTGATGGGAGTAGCTATGATTGCTTTTGTGCCAAGTGCAGTTGTGAAGGATATTTTCTCACAACAAGAGGTGTCTGGAAGAAGATGTAGATGGATCAATAGGCTCAAATTGATTACACATGTGATATGGATGATTGTATTTGGTATCAAGATATTATCTATTACTTGAGAAATATGAGATGTCCAACAGGAATGAATGATAATCAGAAGAGGACATTGACATTACAGGCTATCAAGTATGTAATTGTGAAATGTAAACTGTATAGAAAGAATTTGGATTGCATACTATTGAAATGTGTAGATGAAAATTAGGCTAAAAAGTTGTTGAAAGAAATGCATGAGCGAGTTTGTGGTGGGCATTATATGGGTAAAAAAATTGCTCATAAGATCTTGAGAGTAGGATTCTGGTGGCCCACAATCTTCAAGGATGTAGAAGAGTTGGTGAGGAGGTGTGATGCTTGTCAAAGGTTCTTTGGCAAGCTTAAATTTTTAGGAAATGTGCCATTAAAAAAATTAGAAGTTCAGGTTGCTTTCAAAAAATGGGGAATTTATTTCATAGGGGAGATACCAAACAAGTCAAGTGGAGGACACTCATGGATCTTAGTTGCCACTGATTACTTTACAAAGTGGGTAGAAGCTATACCTACAAGAAATGCAACTAGTAAGGTGGTAATTGATTTTTTGATGAATAATATTGTTACAGGGTTTGGGTGCCCTGAGAGAATATTAAGTGATAATGCCATGTGCTTCAGGTCTGCTGAATATAAGGACTTTTGCAGAGGCTTAGGAATTCAGATTTCTAATTCCTCAGCTTATCATCCACAAGGAAATGGTTAGGCAGAATGTAATAATAAGAGTTTGATTAAAATCCTAAAGAGGATTCTTGAAAAGAATAAGAGGGCATGGAATTCAAAGCTACCATTAGCTTTGTGGGCTGATGGGGTAACTATGAAGAGGGAAATTGGTTGTGCACCCTTTGATTTAGTATATGGAATACATGCAAGAATGCCTCAGAATAATTTATTGGAAATGTACAAGTTTGTTCAGTTATATGATGATGATTTAGATGATGAAATGCAGTTGAGAATTGAGGACCTCATTAGGTTGGATGAGACTAGAAGAGAGTCAGTTGCAAGAAATGTCAGATTGCAGTTACAGGTTAAGAATTTGTATGATAAGAAGACTATTGACAAAAGGTTTGAGCCTTGTGATTTGGTGTTAATTTGGAATGTCAGATTGGAGGATAAAGGAAAGCATGGTAAATTTGATCCAATTTGGTTAGGGCCATATCTGATTCATGAGAAATGGGGCCAAGATTCATTTATTGTGAAAGAATTAAATGGTGATTTTAGGAATTGCCAGTTCATGGACAATTCTTGAAGAAATACTTCAATTGAGGTATTTTGTTTTCCATGAATAGTAGTTAGGTTTGTACATTTTGTAAATTATGTAAATAAGTTGCTTGCCCCTACCCTATTTTGTCCCGGTCTGTCAGTTTTTGGTCCTGTTGCCTGTTCTACCTTACTTGTTCCCTATTTTCTGCAATTTTTCTAGTGGGATGGTCTACTTTAAACTAGTAATTCTAAGTCCTTGCTATGCCTGTAGGTGGCATACATCCCCAGATAGAGCCACTGTTAGCACATGCCAAAAATTTTATGGCTCTAGCTCTCTTCCCCTGGTCTCTGCAATGTTTTTCATGTCTCTGGCTAAAACCCTTGGCAAAAAAATTTTAAAATCTAGCCATTGGGTCCTTAAATTTAAAACTGCCCTGGCCCTATTTTATTTTCGCATTACCTTTTTGTGAGTAAGTTAAAACCTTTAATCCACATGTTCCCTTTTTAAAAAAAAAGACTTCTTTACATGTCGTACAGTTAGGTTTCATGTGTCGGTTGGTCCCCTTTAATATTTTCCTATAGTCCCCTATGCCTGATATTTTCCTTAAAGTCTAAGTCCTACGGTTTAATTTTTCCTATGTTTTGGTAGCCTTTATTTTCCCTAGGCCCAGCTCTGACACCATCTCCATCTAACGGTGGGCATATGTTCGCAAGCGATGTTTCAGACACATGAGATCTTAAGACTATCATTGATTTCATTAGGTGAAGTTGCCTTTCCTTTCAGGTGGGTCCGTTGGCACGTATGCACAAATGCTGACATCTTATTGGTCCATGTTTTAACATGTTGGTAGTTGTTAGTGGGTCCTGGGTTGCCAACTTGTCAGAGGGTCCTGACACTTGCAGTGAATCAACGGTGGGTGTAAATTCTTATGAGATGTGTTAGACGTATGAGATTTTGAGACAGTCATTGATTCTTTTGTATGACATAAGATTTTCTTTTGGTGGGTCCATTTGCCAGATATGATGATTTTTTGTACTATGATTGGTCCACATTGTGTGAGGTAGACATGTTGTCAGGCGGGCCCGGTATCTCAATCAAGAGATTCAAGATCAATGGTTGGCGTAAGAGAGTGTAGAATCTTCAAAGCCCTTCAGATCTTGCGCCAGCCATCTGATCTTCTAGGTGGCTTAATGTTCTTAGTGGGGCCATTTGCTAAGTGTTGCAAGTTTTTTCAAATTTTATTGGTCAGTGTGGGTGATGCAGCAAGGTGGGGTCATTGTCAAAGAGATCAATGATGAGGATAAGATCTACTGTCAGTGTAAGTTCTCATGAGTTTTGTTAGAGCTATGAGATATTATGCCTGCCATCTAATTATAAGGCTTACAAAAAGTGGGTCCTGTGTTAGGGTGAGAGCATGAGCCATGAATGAGGTAACAAAAAGTGGCATAAAGCAGGCCTAGGTGGGGTCTAAGGTCTGGCAGTCTGAATAAATAAGATTAACAGCCTGAAAAAATTTTAAGGGGTTTCACTCATTCGCAAGAAGAATCGGCGGTGTTCCAAAATGATTGGTGATTCAGTGAAGGAAGGTCACATAGTTGCTAAAATTTTTAGTGGTGACATAAAGCATTTCACAAACTGGTAGAAACCTTCAGTCATCAGTTTGCTAAATGTGACGGGTTATATTAAAAGGTTAAGTTCATAAAGCCCATGAAACATGAAGATCTAATGGCCACAACTTAAAGTTGATCAAAGTTTAAATATCGACTGTCAATTTGTTCCAAGTGCCATAAAGTAGCCATTTATTTTCAAATTTGAATTTGTAGGGTTTCCTGCAACCAGAAGGACTAAAATTGAATGCTTTCATGGTCAGATTTGATTTTTTTGGTGGCACTTGCTATTGCAGAGTGGTCCAGGGTGTTCTTTGATCATTTGTAGGGGTTTTAATTGTGTGGTTTTGTGCTCGAGGCATGTTGCAGGGTTGACATTTTGAGTGTTTTTGTGGTTCTCAGTACCTTCATAGAGAATTTATCATGATTGAGGATCATTCCAGGATTTTATTTCTCTTGGTTGCCAAGGTTTCCACCCCTATAATAACTTTATGACCATTTCCAATTGGTTGGGTTGTTGAAACCCTAAACCTAAGTCATCTGTAGCTTGTTGCATTCTCTTTGAGAATTCCAAGATGACTAGGGAGTATATATGGTATAAATTTTGACTGAGTAAGGGTTCCAAACTTTCTTTGGTCCTAGCTGGTTGTTGATAGTGTTATACTAATAAAGGAGTGAGATTTTGGGTATTTCCTATCTTTGTGTTGTTTTGATTGTATATTGATCCTAAATATGTTAATGAAAATACTATTGAGTTCCAATCTTGCATTTGTGTATGTCTTCTTGTTTCTATTCTAAGCTCATATATGTTAATGCCACAAAGTGTGTTAACATATGGTAAACAAAGAGTATTGTGAAGTCATCTATGAGTTCCTAACAAAGTTAGGATTAAAGTGTTTTGGGTCAGTTCAGTGAGTTTACAACCAAGTAAGCATCTGATGTCCTTGTGTTTGAGGGAGAGGGGTAATAGGCAAAGCACTTATCCTAGATTCAATTATGTTTGTGTTAAGGTCTTCAGCTGATGTATGTAATTGGGTGACTCTTTGCCCTAGGTTAAGGCACTAGTCTATCCTCTAGAGGCATTTCATTGTCATCAACCACACACAAACATTCAAATGATTAAATCTTTAACAAATTAGTATGGGGTATAGTTGTATATTGTTTTGAGACTCCTTTGGAGAAGTGAGTCAAGGGTACACCCACCTAAGCATTGAGGCTGAAAGTGTAGGAGGATCTCTTTTGATCCTTGTTAATTGGCCCTCTTTCTTGTAGACTTTGGAGTGATGATAGAGTCAAAGTTTTATTTAAGTTATCCATCAAATTATAAATCTGCAAGTGAAGATCAAATGGAACTCCCAACAGATACCTCCTTTTTGTACATCTTGATAATTTTCTTCAAGTACCTTAAAACTTGTTCTATGTAAACACCAACAACTCTGATACCAATTGTTAATATGATTTAGAACAATAGAGAGGGGGGGTGAATCAGTTTTTCTCAGGTCCAGATGTATCTATTAAACTTTTAGACACTTCAACAACTCAAATCTAATAACCAACACTGCTTGATCATTAGAGAATGTATGTCAGAAACCTATATCAGTGTAGTCCAGTATCCAATAGTATTTCACTTGCAAAACATAGAAATGTTCAAACCAAAACATTCAGACAAGGATTTATAGTGGAAACCCAATTTTGGAAAAACCACTTTATAACATGTTACAATATTTTCACTCTTCTAAAGTGAGCTCTGTGAAAATCCAACCCTGTCAAAGGTTTACATACACACTGCTAGGTGTGACCCTGTTAAAGTATTTCAACCACCGTGTTAGGAGCATGCATTGTTAGAGGACTTAAGTACATTCCATTAGAATGAAACCTTGATTAAAGGATTTAAATAATGACTATTAGGTCAACCTTGATTAAAGGATTTGGATTGATACAATGGTTAGAAAGTAACAGTAGTATTTGATCTGAAAACATACAACTCACTTTGAAAATAACAGATCCAATTCTTACATATATGCTAGCTTACTAACCAAGTTCCATTTTCATCTTCATCACTAATATGCTCAGAAATTCCTTCAAGCAATCACAACTCTGATCAACTCCTTCACCTTCAGCCTTTCTACTTTTTTAGTCAATAACATCAACAACTCTAGCATCCTTGTTTAACCTCACACTTAGGTTTCCCTTAATACCTCTTCAATGGGTAGATCCATCTTTTCCCACTTAATCTCCTCCACAGATCTTAGGGTTAGGTCAAATTTATCAAATTCTTCCATCATTTATGTTTTTCATCCATCCTTCTAGAAACATCTTCAATATCTTTATTGAAATCACAATAAAATGGTTTATTATAAATTAAATTCTCCATATAGTCAATTAACAAAGTCAACATGATTTACATAATCCAAGAAATCAACTATGTCGGCTAGGAATCTGAATTCTTCCTCAAATATAAATTACTGATGCTCAATCAATATTGTGTTCATCTCCTCGGTCATCACTGCGTAGCTGAGTCATCTCTTCAAACTATTTCCCTTGGCTAATTCTATCTCCCTCAGCAATAAACTAATGTTTGATCAACATTGAATTTACTCGACATATACTAGCTTGGTCGACGCTAACATCACTCAGCTTAAACTAGATTTCTTCAGTTTTTCTTAGTTAAGCCTACTTGTTCAGTGTTACTTCTTACTTAGATAAACAATACATTATCTTATCATTGTGCCAAATAATCAAGTACTCATTGAAGTATCAAATAACTCAACCTTTCTCTAGGTTCTATTTTTATCACCCTTGCCAAAATCCTTCTCATTATTCAAAAGATATAGTACTTTCTTAGATAGCAACTATCTTACCAGTTAAGGTTTGACATCAATGACAATACAACAATTGGTTCAATTGTAGTTTCCAAAATAAAACATGGTTGGAAGTAGGAGACATTCATTGGATAAGAAAATCATGCACAAAACTAGGAACAGCCCACTTGATGCTCTAGAACTACAACACCACACTCTAAACTACAACAGCAAAGGTGTGGTGACAAAATAGGTGAATGGTGGATTTAGCATCGACCATGCACATATAGCATTTGTTTGGAATACTAAACCCCCACATGTAAATATTATCAGTATTCTAAAGTTTATTCTATAGCATAATCCAATAAAACATATTCACCTAGGGTGTGGTATCCTTAACCCATGTATTGGCCAACAAAGGAGGTGGCTGAAAATAGTTGGACAAAAAAACTATAGTCAAAGAGATAGAGAAAGTGCTAGACTAGGAGCCTTTATAAATTAACACATCACCTTTTCAATGGTCGATGAGGAAGGAATTAAGGGAGCACTAGAGAGGGACAAGTTGGGGAGTAATGATGGTTAAGTTAACCCAGAACCTACTTCTCCAGTAGTCACCTACAAACCTTCCAAATCTAGCCTTACACACAACACTAAACTAAGAAAAGTCAATGTTGTAGTGTAAATATTCCTTTCCTAGCCAACAATCTTCCCAAAATGGATTTATTCTATAGCTCCCTACTTTCCAATAAACTCACTTCGAAATAATGCCTCTAGCTTTTGTGATTCCATTCCATAACATAGACCCAATAGGAATATTATTAGAAATGAGAAACTCAAAGAAAGAGATTATATTAGAAATATATTTATTGTGCTAGATAGGATTCCATTCTGATCTATCCCAAAAGGTTCCTTGCACTTTCTTGGTAAGAAGGGCCATGTTAAGCAATATCATGCAAGGCAGGGGCCAAGAGGAGCCAAACAATGGCACACCCTAATGATCCAAGCTTGCTCAACACATGCAGAAGAAAATAAACAACCACAATGAGAGAGAGAATGCAAAATCTTTCATTAATTTCATCAAATAGACTCAAACATGCTAGGTTGTAAGGACTTCCCAGTTAGGGCTAGATATTATAATGAATTATAGAAGTCCTCAAACATGCAAGGATTGGTCAACAATCTCTATTCTTCCTATCTTCTATCTTCTACCAAAACTACCTCCTAAACTACAACCAAACATCTACATTTATACAAGAGTCTACCAAACTAAGTCGGCCATCAGATCCACAATCAATGGATGGAACGGTCAGCTCTGGGACCACATGCTTCCCAATGATTGATATAAACATTAAATTCATGATCTAACATAAATGCACAAGTCGGCCACAACAAAAACTAAAACTAAACCCGTCGGTGAGCAAAGAAAACTGAGTAGCAGAAAAGCAACACCGAGGGCCAATGAAACAAATGACCACCTAGGAGATAACCAAATACACTCATTAACCCAAAGGAAACTGACCAACTACCGACCAACTTGGTCAAAGAAGGAATTGATCAACATAGACAAACTCCAAAATGTTTTTGGTGACACAGGATTGCCAAGGACCCAAGATGCTCCTGCATCAAACACCTGGGGTTATTTTGAAATGATTCTCTAAATCATTTGGTAGGTATGATCTGAGTTGCATCCAACTTAGACTATGAAATCCCAAAAATTTCTTCCATCGGTCTATTCTTCCATTTTACCAAATATTCCATATATTGTTTTCCTCTTGTACTCTTGCCAATTCTTTCCTTCAAAATCTATTCAATTTCTTCATTCTACTTCTTAGGATATTCTGTCGGTACTGTCACTTCTTCATCAGGTTCATGATATTCATATAAATCAGCAATGTTGAAAATAGGTGATATGTCCATGTCATCAGGTAAGTCAATCTCATATGCATTTCCACTGTCAAATTTCTTCAAAATCTTGCAAGGTCCAAACTTTTTCATCTTTAGCTTCCCATATGTTCCAACAGGAAATCGGGCTTTCTTCAAATGAACCATCACTTCATCACCAACATAAAAAGTTTTATGTCTTCTTGATCTATCAGCTCTATCTTTATATTTCTGATTACTTCCTTCGAGCTTCACCTTCACATCTTTATGAAACATCTTCATGTACTCGGCAAATTTCACTCCTTTAGCACTTCTCTTACTTTCATCAATAATGTCTCTCAAATTAGATATACCTCTTGGATGTGTGCCATTCACAATCTCAAATGGTGTCTTTCCAATACTCCTATTCACTAAATTATTGTATGCAAACTCTTCTTGTGCCAATACAAAATCCCAATTACTCGGTGTGTCTCTAACTAAACATCTCAAAATATTTCCCAAACTTCTATTCACAACTCTAGTCTATCCATCGGTTTGTGGGTGAAATGTAGAACTATATTTCAACTCAGTGCCAAATTTCTTCCAAAGGGTTTTCCAAAAGTATCCAACAAATTTACTGTCTCAGCCAGAGATAATGCTCCTTGGTAATCCATGCAATCTGACAATTTCCTTAAAGAAAAGATCTGCTACATGTACTGCATCTGATGTCTTTCTACATGGTATAAAATGTGCCATCTTAGAAAATATATCCACAACAACAAGTATGGAATCATTACCTCTTATTGTCTTCGGTAATCCAAGAAAAAAATCCATATTGATGTCAATCCAAGGTTTCTCAGGAACAACAATCAGTACATACAATCCAGTATTCTAACTTACTCCTTTTGCAACTTGAAAATTTCCACAACTTTTCACAAATTTCTAAGCATCTTTATACAACTGTAGCCAACATTACTTCTCCTTAAGAAAATTCCATGTTTTATCAATACCAAAATGTCCAGCCAAACCACCACTATGTTTCTCCTTTATCAAGTTAGTTCTCATTACTCATCTCTGTAAGGAAACTTAGGTGCGGAAATAGCTTCCTATGCTAATCTCTATAGGAGATTATTCTACAAATTCTTTTAAATCCTTACAATTTCAGATTCGTTAACTACTTTAACAAAGATATTGCAACCACATACCATACATATAGAAAAATAGAGAATGACACAATGATATACCCTAGGGAAACCTTTCGGTAAAAACCCTAGCACTCCAAAACCTGCACAATGTATTGATCAAAACTATTATAGCTTACAATACACTTGCAATGCAAGCTCTTTCAAAATATTTCTAAACCCTTTAAGAAAAATCATGGCAGCATAAAATGTTCCAACAATAAACTAGCATCATATCTCTTCGCAACCCTAAAAAATCTTATATCATGCACTTCACTTTTTAGGGCTACTCCCAAAGATAACCATATTAGGGTTTTACCATTCTCTGAGAAAATAGGAACCCCGTGATTGGGGAAGAGTGTACAGTACTCAAATTTATTAGTTGCCACATGTCTTCACCTGTCATTGAATCTTCCTGACATAGCTCTTACGTGTCATAGGAATCCATCTTAACCATTTTAGCCATGATCTCCTTACACACAATTCAAGATGCTGACACATCAACATTATTTGCAAGAAATACATTTTACAAAACAAATAATAAGAATAGGAATTATCCAAGGTTGAGACACCTTATTCCTAACAATCTCGGTATACACAAATGGATACCTTTAAACAACATAGCTTCATGAATAAAATATTCATCCCATTTAGTATCTTGTTGATCTTGAATAGTTGCTCTGCACTTTCTCCATGGCTCATAAAAATCAAGGTCAAAATCATAAGAATATCCCATCTCATCAAAACCAAGAACTTCAATTTTCATCTCGGTCAGCAAAGATCTTCTTCTACTCAATGCATCAATAACTCAATTAGTGACTCCAGTTTTATGCTTTATCACAAATGTGTAACTCTGCCAATACTCAACCCATTTCATATGTCTCTAGTTCAACTTATTTTGACTACCCAAATATTGCAAAGCCTTATGATCGGTATACAACACAAATTCACTTGGTATCGAATAATGTCTCCATTTCTTTAGTGCTTGAACAATAGCATAGAATTATTGATCATACACATAATATTTCCTTCTAGCATCATTCAATTTTTCACTAAAGAAAGAAATAGGTTTACCTTCTTGACTCAACACAACTCCAATTGCACTTCCACTTGTATCACATTCCACTTGAAATACCTTACTGAAATCAGGTAATGCCAAAATAGGTAATTCAGTAACCTTCTACTTTAGAGTCTCAAAACTTTTATCAATTCCATGTGTCCACGTGAATTCTCTTTTGTCTCCTCTCATAGTATCAGTCATAATATTACAAATTGAACTAAAATTCCTTATAAAATTTTGGTAAAAACTTGCCAAATCATGAAATGATCTTACCTCACTAGCATTCATAGGTGTAGGCCAATTCAAAATAGCTTCAACCTTTTCAGGATCCATCTTCAAACCATCATCTGAAATAACAAATCCCAAATACACAATCTCCTCTTTCATGAATGAACACTTTTTTAGATTTATCCACAACTTTTCTTCTTTCAGTCTCTGCAAAACTTGTTTAACATGCAACAAATGTTCTTCTCTGGTCTAACTGAATATCAGAATATCATCAAGATATACAATCACAAACTTACCTAATAATTTCTTCAAAACTTCATTCATTAGCCTCATAAAAGTACTTGGTGCATTAGTTAAACCAAAAGGCATAACCAACCACTCATACAAACCTTCTTTTTTCTTGAAAGTAGTCTTCCATTCATCACCTTCTCTAATTTTGATCTGATGATACCCACTTTTCAAATCAATTTTGGTAAAATACTTTGCTCCAGTCAAACTGTCCATTATGTCATCCATTCTTAGTATAGGAAACCTATACATCACTGTTATCTTATTGATTGCTCTGGAATCAGTACACACTCTCCATTCTCCATTCTTCTTCAGTGCTAATACAAAAGGTACTACACAAGGACTCAAACTTTCTCTCATCAAACCTTTCTCCAGCAACTCTTGTATCTATTAGTTCAATTCCTGATTCTCGGTAGGTGTCAACCGATGAGGTGCTTTATTCGATAAACTAGCTCCATGGATTGAATCCATACAATGATTAATGCTTCTTTTCAATGGCAAACCATTAGGTATATTATTAGAAATGATATCACTATACTTAGTGAGTAACTTATCAATCTCCTCAGGGACATTATCCTTTATTTTCTTACTCGGTTTGTTAGGGATCATAGCAAAACATACATCATTCTTCTTCAAAGAGTTAACAAACTTTCTTTTCTCCATCAAACAAACTTTCATAGATGTACAAACATTACTAACAGGTTCTTCCATCAATGGTAACAAGATTTTTTTTCTTCCATCAACCACAATCGTATACATATGCAATCTCCCATCTTATATAGCATCTCTATCATATTGCCAAGGTCTACCAAACAAAATATGACAACAATCCATAGGCATGATATCACATAACACCTTATCATAGTAATTTCCAATCTTCAAATTCACATAACATTGTTCACTTACCAAGAGTGTATGCTCATCTTTGATCCATGAAATCTGATAGGGCTTTAGATGTACCAAACTTTTTGACTAAAACTTTGTGACCATGTCTTCAAATGCCAGATTTTTCAAGCTACCACTATCAATGATTACCTTCCAAACTTTATCATAAACTCTACATCTAGTCTTGAAAAAACTTTTCTTTACCAGATCTTCCTTTTTGTTTTCATTCCACATTTCTCTCCTTACCATGAAGTTATTTTCTTTCTCAGGTTCATTCGGTGATTATTCTTGCACCAAGGCATTTCTACTACTACCAGCCTTCTTACTAGCATGTGTACATTCAAAAGATCTATGTCCTTCTCCTCCAAAATTATAACAAGTTCCTCAGAAACTTCCTCTACTATGAACACCCTGATAGTTACTGCATGTACCTCTAGATGAACTTTCACCTTTGCACTCAATCTTGCCCTTGTCCAAATTTTTCTTTTCTGGTTTAGATCTACCATTTTCACCATTAGATCTACCTCTTCCTCTAGGGAATCTACCACCCTCAACCTCTTTTTCTTTTCTCAAGTCTTTTTTTCAATTTCTCCTTGGCCTTCAATACAAATTGATAAGCCTCTTCAATGCTCTCCAACTTGACCATACTAATTTCCTCTTGGATGGAAACTCTTAAACCATTCAGGTATCTACCATTCTTTCCACGTCATCTTCATCATGTCCAGATGTGATATCTAATCTATAGAATACCTTAGTATATTCCTTTATCGAGCTATCTTTCTACCTTAAACTTTGCATTCACTGAACTAGGTTAATCTATTAATCACAAGGTAAAAAACTTTCCTTTCAATTTATTCACCATTTTATTCCATACCTTGATTTTGTCTTTTCCTTTCCTCTTCCTATCTAATTGTAGATGTTCCCACCATAAGGATGCATGAATTTTCAATGTTGTGCTTGCAATCTTCACCTTCTTGTCTTTGGGAATGTTTTCATATTCAAAATACTTTTCCATCTCAGTGATCCAGTCCACCAATTGATCAAAATCTAGCTTTCCACCATACTTAGGAGGATTGAAATGTGGTGTTGACTTCAGATTTGTCAAATCCTTCAAAAATATTTCTTCACCTTGATCCATAACAGGTGCAGGTTTTGCATTCACCTGTTCTTCCTCAATTTCATCATCACTTACATCTTCAAGATGTCTACCTCTTCTTTGGGCTGTTTTAATAGCTTCTAACATAGCAACAATCTGCCTTAGCATATATGCCAATCCTGGATCTGCATCTCACCTCCCATGAACCATCTTGACAACCCTATGTAATTGCAGGTCAGATCACAATTTTCTACCCCACAACAATCAACTAGCACTTCAAGAGGAACTTGCAAACCTATATTCGGAGACCTAGATCAAGATCTCACCTTGCTTTGATACCACCTAACACAAGGTAGGGGCCAAGAGTTTCCAAAAAATGGCATGCCCTAATGATCCAAGCCTTCTCAACACATGCGGAAGCAAATAAACAACCACAGTGAGAGAGAGAATGCATAAGTTTTCATTAATTTTCATCAAATAGACTCAAACATGTCGAGTTGTAAGGCCTTCTTGGTTAGGGCCAGATATTACAATGATTACAAAAGTCCTCAAACATGTGAGGATCTGTCAACAATCTCTATTCTTCCTATCTTCTATCTTCTACCAAAACTGCCTCCTAAACTACAACCAAACAACTATATTTATAAAAGAGTCTACTGAACTAAGTCAGCCTTCAGATCCATAATCAATGGAAGGAAAGGTTAGATCTAGGACCACACATTTCCCAATGATTGATATCAACATTAAATTTATGATCCAACATAAATGCACAAGGCGACCACAATAGAAACTAAAACTAAACCTGTCGGTGAGCAAAGAAAACCAAGCAACAGACAAGCAACGTCGAGCACCAGTGAAACAATTGACCACCTGGGAGATAACTGACTACACTTGGTAACCCAAAGGAGCTGACTAACTACTAACCAACTTGTTCAAAGTAGGAACCAAGCAACATAGTCAAACTCCAAAAAAAATTTGATGACATAGGATTTCCAAGGACCCAATATGCTCTTGCATCACAATATGATACTATGCAATCCTAGATCCCTAGCTCTTTTGGGCTTGTAGATAGAAGCCCAAGAAATGAGAGGCAACCTTTTTTTGTCTTCCACACTAGTCCAAAGGAACCTTTTATAAGTTCTCTCAATGATATTAGCATACTTAGCAATGATCTTAAATAGGCTCATGGCATAAATTGGCAAACTTTGAAGAATATATTTAAGCAGCTAAATTTTTCCAATTTAACTAAGTAGTGCATCCTTCCAAATAGAATTTTTTCAATTAAATATATCTACCAAAAAATTCAATAAGACACGGGAGGATTTTCATAAAGCGGTAGACCTAGGTAAGTTGAAGACAGGGAACCAATCAAGCAAGCTAAGTCATGTTAAAGAAGTAAAGAGAAAACTTATTCCTTCTCACCAACTAAGTCAGATTAGATGAAGAAGGATTGAGAACATTGATATCTCCAATCAAAACTTGTGTTTGCATAAACCTACCCAAGATTTCAGCTATGAGGATAAAGAGAATAGGAGAGATTGAATCTCCCTGTCTAAGGTCTCTAGAAGCATTAAAAAATTTGCAAGGAGACCAATTCACAATAAAAATAGTACTAGAGGTAGAGATAAGTTGTATAACTTTCTCAGAGAAATAAAATGCCCTTGGCACTTTCAAGAGAAGACATCAATCTACCCTATCATTAGATTTTGAGAAGTCAATCTTATGTTAAAAACCTTGCTTCTTATTCATGTCTAGCAAATGAATATTCTCATGAACACTAATTATGGAATCTAGAATCTTCCTACCTTGAAAAAATCCATTTTTATGAGTAGAGATGAGAAAAGAAAGGACAACCAATACTTTGGAAGTCATAAATTGAGATATAATTTTATAGAAGGGATACACAGACTAATTGGGTGAGAATAATCCAAAGTGTCAACTCTAGCCACCTTAGGGATAAGCACTAGGAAAGTAGAATTTAATTCATTAAGAATTATTCTAGCTCCAAAAAAACTCTTTAACTACATTACAAACATCCTCCTAAATAATATCCTAAAAGGAATGGAAGAAGATAAGAGGGAAGTTGTCTGACTTGGGGGATTTACTCCTTTCAAAAGATAAATTTGCCTACTTGATTTCATCCCTACAGGTAATAACTTCCAGACATTTATTTTGATCTTAATTCAATATTTTAGGAATAGTGTCCAGAAGAGTATGTTGAGCATTGTCATCTAGGTTCTTGTCCGTAGTCAAGAGATAAGAAAAGAAGTGCACAACCTCTCTAAAAATATCTTCCTCATTCTCAACCCTGTCTCCATTCACTGTGAGATAGTCAATCATGTTAGTTGCCATATATTTGAGAGTGGTGGCATGAAATAAATGTGTTTTTATCCCCAAAATAGATCCACAAATATCTAGAATATTTTTTCCTAAATGTCTCCTCCTTACTAATGATATTATGGTACTTGACTAGTATATCAGTTTTATAGAAAGGTAGTCATCCTTGTATCCTTCCTTCTATATTTTTCATCTCCTTCAGGTCCATTTTGAGAGAATATTTGGAAGAAAAGATATCCCCAAAAACCTCTTTATTCCATCTCCTAGCATTAACCTTCACTTCCTTAATCTTTTTGGCCACTCAAAACATTGCGGTGCCATAAACTCTTATACTCAACCACTCTTTGATACAACCTTAGATATTGCAGTGCAAGAGCCACATCCTCTCAAATATAAAAGGGAAGTTTCTCTTCACATTCATAGGATCAACCACTAGACTAATGTGGTAATATTCAGAACCAATCCAAGATTTAAAAAAAATTCAGGGAACAACAATACTTTAAATAAGCCACTCAAAAGATACATGATCTCTATCCAAGCATACTTGAATAGGCTCATCAACTTGTCTTATATTAGTCTAGGTATATGAATCTCATTTCAATTCAAGGTCATGTAGTCCTTTCTCATTGATACACTTAAGAAGGTCTAACTTATCTTCCAATTGAATCTACAACCCTCTAAAATTATCCTTATCTTAATGGGGAGAGTTAAAATATCGCATAATAACTCATATGTCATTCAAGTACTTCTATCTAAAGATGCCCATGTTAGACTAGAATCTCCTTTTGGCCATTTTATTGTTTAGGGAATAAATTTTAGAGCATATCAAGATGAATCCATCACTAATGTGCTTAAACCTAGTCTCCACATGATTGTTGTCTTCCTAGATTGGGATCCCAAAGACATATTTAGGATTCCAAAAATTGGTAATACCACCCGAAGAACCCTTAAAATTATAACCATGTGTTTAGGGAAGAAATGGCATCAATGATTCTAACAATGCAAGCTAGATATATCAAGTTTAAAATTTCCTCCCTAAGTCGTTCAATACAGAGAAAGAGGAGCTTTTGAGAATAACTCTCAATACAACCTAGGTTAGATTAGAAAAAACCCCAAAGGTGATCAGGGATGTCCATGCTAAAGCCAAGTTCTATCAAGGAAGTACACTAGAAAGGCCTCTTTCATGCAATGTGATTCGATTATAGATATATAATGAAAATAAAAATATTGAGCTAATTGATTTAATGAGAAAATTAAGATAGATCTAGATGCTAAATGTAAGAAATCAGCCCAATTAAGATATGAAAATAGATATAGACTAAGAAGTGAAATGAATGATAAGGTACTTACCTCATAATATGTAGTAGAATATTCCTTTCTGGTTTGAAAATTGCACATATGAACCTATGATAGAACTTATGGCCGTGGATTTACGATCACAATAGAAAATCCAAAAACATTGTTTTTTCTTAGACCTCTAGGAATAGGTCGACCTGGTACAACATGTTCCAGATACTTTTACATGAAGTCACCATGTTCCTGGGACACTATATAAAAGTTTAACTAAATTCTTTGGAAAGCTCTCCAAGAGTAGATTCCAGATCTATGGTCACCAAATTGATAACCTTCAAGTCTGTTACAAAGTTGGTGTGTGTGGGTCGGCTATGAAGAGGTTTCCCATACTCAACCCCCTATTTTGGTGATTCCCACCTCAATGAATAGCTGTTATAAATGATTTTATGTATGTATGTATTGCTCATGAACCCTAGAATATATATCTAGACTGTAAAAGAGCTAGAAAATGCTAAGAATCTACTCTACAAGTGAAACCCTATCATGTAAGTATGCTTGTAAATCTAATTATCTACAAAATATGAAGGGACAAATATCATATCTAAATATAGCATAGAAAGCATACCAAGCCCCCAAAGATAAAGTACTCTAGCCATATTCATGATCCCCTTAAATCTCTATGATGTCATGTAATTGTCAAATTCTTGAATTGAAGAAATGCAAATGAAGGCACTTTGTAATGAAAGAATTAGATTAAGCCCTTAGCTTCCACCTTGGAATTTCTCTAAGTTAGATTGGAGTTTCCATGCACTCTTGTACATTTCTTCTATAATCATCAATCATGAGGAAAATGAATCATCGGATGCCTTTTATAGTAAATTATTAAAATTACCCCCGCAGGAGCTGACTACAATGAGAGGGAAATAATGGAACTTTGAAATAGGACTGCGACCAATACTTTGTAACCACCAAGGAATAAGTTGAATTCATCCACCTATTCTATAAAAGGTTGAGCAAGTTTACCTATTCTCTAGGAGGCCAGAGTCTTGGGTTTGTAACCCAAGCTTCTAGAACTACAGAGGATCCAGGTGTAATATGTATCAAGGACTAATAAATCAATGCTAGATTTAAGAAAATGGGGACTAGAAAGAGGAGGATGCATAGAAATTAGATCCTACCTTGTCCTATGAGTGAGAGAGAGGGAAATCAATGTGTAAGTGTTAGGTCCTACCACTATTTCACATAGGAGAGAGAGAAAGAAAGAGGAAAGTGTGTGCTCCGAGCACAAATGTGCAATCCAAACACATTAAAGAGGAGATAAAAAGTCAAGTGTGTCCAATTTAAGATGGTACATTTACCCCCTACTTTAGCAGTATATGACACTACATGCATATGAAAACTAAAGTAAGAAAAGATTATATATAATTGAAAAAGGATATGGCTAAATTCACATGCGCAGTTGCTACAAGAAAACATTAGTAATTGCATCCTAAAAAACCATGGGTTAGTTATAATAAAAATTACCTAGGACTTACTAGAAAAAGATGACAAAGTTCGTGGGTAGCTATATGGCCCCCTATTTTGGCTTTCTCATTTAGGAAGGGTGAAATATGGTATCATGTTTACCACAGTGAACTGAATAAGGAAAATGATGACAAGTAGCCTTAAAATCCATTCAAGATGAATCCTAAATATTTTTAAAGGTACTTGGATAGCTAGATAACTGAGTCATGATTCCAACGCCTGTGACGACACCTAAATCAAAGCTACTGAACTCAAGATATGATCGAAAGAGTGAAGGAGGGAAATAAAATTTAACAATGATAAGCTAATTTTTCAAAAAAAAGAAGAGAAAGGAAACCTAATTAATTATAAATAT